>VMDR010025044.1:0-14705 GCA_007922815.1 Macrotus californicus | reverse complement strand
GGCCTGTATTGCTATGAATTTTCCTCTTAGGATGGCTTTCCCAGTGTCTCACAGATATTTTTATTGGGTTGTTGTGTCCTTATTTTCATTTGTTTTAAGTTATTTTTTGATTTCTTCCTTGATCTCATTGTTGACCCATTCATTATTTAATAGCATGTTATTTAGCTCCCATGTCTTTGCATGTGTTTCAGTGCTCTTCTTGTGATTGATATCTAGTTTCATAGCTTTGTGGTCAGAGAAAATGCTTGATATAATTTCAGTCTTCTTAAATTTATTGAGTCTTTTTTTGTGTCTAGCATGTGGTCTATCCTAGAAAACATTCCATATGCACTTGAAAAGTATGTATAGTATGCTGCTTTGGGGTGAAATGCTCTGAAGATATCAATTAAATCCATTTGATCTAGTGTGTCATTTAAGGCCACTGTCTCCTTGTTGATTTTCTGGCTGGAAAATCTATCTATTGAAGTCAAAGGGGTGTTAAAAATCCCTGCCTGTGACTATATTTCTGTCGATCTCTCCCTTTATGTCCATTAAGATTTGCTTCACATATTTAGGTGCTCCTGTGTTGGGTGTGTAAATATTTACAGGGTTATATCCTTTTGTTGGATTGTTCCTTTTATCATTGTGTAGTGTCCTTCTTTGTCTCTTACTATTGCCTTTGTTTTAAAATCTATGTTGTCAGATATAAGTACTGCTACTTCAGCTTTTTTTCCCTTCCATTTGCATGAAATATCTTTTCCATCCCTTTACTTTTAGTCTGTATGTATCTTTTGATCTGAGATGGGTCTCTTGGAGGCAACATATATATGGGTCTTGTTTTCTTATCCAGTCAACCCTGTGTGTTTTGGTTGGAGCACTTAAGCCATTTATATTTAAGGTGATTATTGATAGATACATATTTAGTACCATTTAATATTAGACTATTTTCCTCTGTATTTTTTCCCCTTTTTCTTCTTCTTAAAGCAAGCCCTTTAACATTTGTTGCAGTACTGGCTTGTTGTTAACAAACTCCTTTAGCTTTTTATTGTCTGGGAAGCTCCTTATTTCTCCTTCGATTTTAAATGATAGCCTTGCTGGGTAAAGTAGCCTTGGTTGTAGGTCCTTGCTTTTCATCATCTTGGATATTTCATGTCACTCCTTTCTGCCTGAAATGTTTCTGTTGAGAAATCAGATGACAGTCTAATTGGTGCTCACTTGTAGGTAACTACCTGTTTTTCCCTTGTGGCTTTTAGGATTCTCCTTGTCTTTTAGCCTTGTCCTTTGAATTATGATGTGTCTTGGTTTAGGCCTCTTTGGGTCCAACTTGCTTGGGACTCTCTGATCTTCCTGGACTTGTGTGCCTTTTTCCTTCACCAGGTTAGGGAAGTTTTTGGTCATTATATCTTCAAATAGGTTCTTGATCCCTTGCTTGCTTCCTTCTCCTTCTGGTATTCCCAAGATGCAGATGCTGTTATGCTTCATGTTGTCCAAAATGCTTCTTAAGCTCTTTTCATTTTTAAGAATTCTTTTTTGTTTTTGATGCTCTGGCTTTTTTTCTGCCTTGTTTTCTAAATAACTGATTTAATCCTCTACTTCATCTAACCTACTGTTTATTCCTTCCAGTGTATTTATTTCAGATATTGCATTCTCCATTTCTGACTGGCCCTTTTTTATGGTTTCTATGTCTTTCTTCATACTGTTGATAATGATATGTTGGTCCTTATTATCTTTATTATAAACTCTCTATCTGATAAGTTGCTCATGTCCATTTCATCTAGTTCTCCTTCAGGAGAATTCTCTTATTCTTTCATTTGGAGTCTGTTTCTTTGTCTTCCTATTTTGGCTGCTGCTTTGTATCTGCCTTAGTTGTTAAACTAATTGGTAATATAACCTTAAGCCACAGGTGGCAAACACAGGACCCTCAGGCTGAATCTGATCCTCCACCTTGTTTTATCCGGCCCAGCACCTTGTTTCTACCTGGTGGCAGTGCCAAGCTCCCTGCCCCTAGTTAAGGAGTAGTTACATTTATACAGTCCTAAAATTACATTTGGCCCTTTGAAGGCAACCTCGAGGCTGATGTGTCCCCTGGTGAAAATGGGTTTGACACTCATGCCTTAAGCTGTAATCAGCAGCCTGGCTTAAGGACCACAGGGTGAGGCAGGGTAATTTTTATGGACGGGGCTATTGCTTTCCCTCGGGCTAATGGCACTTGGAGAGGACTGCTATGCCTGAAAAAGATGTCTTATGCAGTATGGGGTATGACTCAGCAGAGGGATCCTGGCAGCTGTTCCTTTAGTTCCTTCCCCAGAGTCACCAGTCTCAGACTGTCCTCAAGTGTCTCTAGTCCACTCTGCCCTCCCTCTACTGGAGCCCAGAGTAAGTGGCTGCAAATTAAAATTTGTGCATTGGCCTTTTAAGGGGCTCTCTGAGTCTCCAGCCATCTTTCCCTGGCAAACAGAAACCCTGCTGCTTTTCACAGCTGCATGTTATCTGAGTTTCTTTCCAGCTCTGGTGCTGTAGGTTGGGAGTCCAGCTTGGAGTTTAGATTTTGCACTTCTCAGGAGGAAAAACCCCCAGCCACTGAAATCTCCCTCTGGATCTTCAGCTGTCACCTGTGGGAGCCCAGTCAGCCCTCTTGCGCCTCCTCCACATTCCCTACCAGTCTCATTGTGGTGAAGTGGTTTCTTCTGTCTGTCCGTGGTTATAAGTCTTCTCTCCAGCCAATGTTCAGTTGGTTATTCAGGCTGATTTCTCTACAATTTGGTTGTAATTCCAGATTGGTCCTGGGAGGAGTAGTGTAGCTTCTGCTTATTCCACAGCCATCTTGGATCTCTGCCAGTCTACTGATTTAAATGTTCACCACTTCCAAAAACATCCTCAAAGACACATCCAGAATAATGTCTTACCAGCTATCTGGCTACCCCTTGGCCCAGTCAATATCAACACATAAAATTAACCTTCACAGGGAGGAATGAGACCAGGGAATTTAAGCCAATATAGAGTGCGGTAATGAGCAAGCCACTTCTTGGGGCAACTGGGCTCAATCCTTTTGGTGAGCTCTGGTTGACATTGTGGTTCCCCTGAGTGATGAGATAACTGAGATTTTTATGTTGCATCTCCCATCTGACATTGTCTGAGGGATGCTCTCAGGGAGCTTTACTTCCTAGAACTTCTGACCCATCTGGCCTTGGCCAAGATCAAGCCTTCAAGTGGTTAAGTATCATGTGTTTTCAGTGAGATGCCTTTGGGTTGTATGGAGATAACAAGGGTCCAAGTGACACAGTGGGACATCACCAGTGTCGGCTGTGATGGGCAAGTGGCACATGTCTCATCAACCACAGTGCTCTATCCATGTAGCAGTGTTTCCCATGGGGTAGCACGTGACCTAAGTAGGGCCCATCATGATCTCCTACTGTTATTAATTCATCGTGGTTCCTTAACAAGAAGGATGTGAATATGGAGCTGTCAGCATCTACTTTTCCTGCCCTATGTATACAGAGAGATGAAGAATAAAGCTGTGCAAAGACAAACAGAGAAGAGAAATGGAGGGAAAAAGAGTATGTGTCTTGGTGGCAGTGAATCCCCTTCCTAGTCCCTGGGGATCTAGTTCTTGTCCTTCCCTTTGTGTAACCTGCCCCAGCTGGATAAACCAATGTAGGTCCTCTGTTGATTAATTTAACTAGAGTTGGGTTTCTGGGAATGCAGTCAAGAGCCCTTACAAACAGTTATGGCAGGGCAGAGGGGGTGGGGGTGAGAGGAAGATTGGATTGAGAGAGAGAGATTGCCCTGGGCCTAAGAGCTTTCTATATTTATTAGCTTCCAGTGCTTGAGATTTAATGTTGGAAGGAAGATGAGCTTACGGTGGAAATTTGTAATGACACATCTAAGCCCTTGTGCCTGACCAATTGTTAGACCTCAATGAAACAGCGATCAGGAAAGAATTTCTAGTTTCAGCACTTAATTAGCCATTCTTTTCTTCCTGACTTTTAGTTTTATTACTGTAGTTTCTAGAATAGGATTTTATTGTACTTGAGTACCAATTAAGCCCAAACAAGGACTCTCCCCATGTTTCTGCTTCTTCAACTTAAATTTATTCTTTGTAGAATGACACAAAGTACTGCATTATGTGTCACATGTAAACACCATAAATTTTTTAAAAAGAGAGACAGAAGCAAGCATTTATCATTGTGATCTCTGTTGTAAACACTATGAGAATTCATATTAATTTTAAAAAGAAAGTTAATGCTGTTGTTTGTTGCCTAAAAAAGGGGGAGTTTGTGTGAAGTGCTATAAGAATAGGCACTCTAAAATATACAGTGATGAAAAATAATAGCAGCTGCCATTTGTGGAAAATCTATTGGTACCCTGCTAGGTCCTTAACGTTTAATATCTCCAAATATCTCCAATTATCCTGTGAAGCTTTGAGGATGGTTGCTCTAATTTCCATGTAAGGAAATGGGGGCTCAGAGAAGACTTAACCAAAGTCTCAAAGAAAAGATAGAGCTTGGAGCCAATTCCATTAAGACCCTTTGAACTCCAAAAAATCTATATTCTTCCCACTTTCAAAAGTATAATTTGCACGTGCTACATGTGGGAGTGGTGGAGGTGGTGGTGTATGTGATGTGTTTCTTTGTAGACATTGTGTTAGGTATGGCACATAGTAGGCACTCAAAAGCACTTTTGTTCAATGAATCTAAATGTTTGAGTAGCTGGAAACTCAGGAGACTGAGGAGGAATTTATCTTTCCACTATGTCTGAGCAAAGGATGTATTAGGTAAAGTAATTATATTTCTCTCCACATGGAATTGGTGTTTGTGTCCCTATAGAAAACAAGGATTCTTATTTATTTCTCTCTTGAAATTCAAAGTAAAATAAAGAGCCTTGCTGATATCTACCCCAGTCGTTTTTGGTAACAAAGTAGAGTCTACGTAAGTCTCTAAGAAGAGATTAACACTCTTGCATTTGGACAGCCCTCTACAGTTTAGAAAGCACTTGCTGATGGTCCCTTTGGATCATCCCAACAGGCCTGTGAGGTGGGCAGGAGAGACAGTAATACGCATTATAAGGGAGGGGCGACTAAGGTGTGGAGAGGTTGGATGACTTGTCTCAAGGAGACAACAGTTAGGTACCAAAACCAGGGCTTGAGTAGGGTTCATCTGACTTACAGTTCACATTTCTCAAGCAAGAGTATGGAGTGGTATAAAGTTCTCTTCAGAAAAATAACTGTTTTCTAGTCATCAATAGCCTACTTAGGTGGCACTTAACTGCATGCCTCTGATGTGTATGCTAATTTTGGATATGCCTTATCTCTGAAATAGCCCAAGAGTAAGTGTGTGGATGCTCCTTGATTAGAAATCCTCACGTGCCTACAGCTACTGGGGTTCTCAAACATGTTCCAGAACTGATGCTTCCCTAATTCCTCCTGATTTCTCCCATTATTCCACATCAGGGCCATCTCACCCCCTGCTCCTGCTCGTGCTGTCCAGGGGGAAAGCACAGAGTTAGACACTTGCAGTTTGCCTCCGGAGTGCTGGAGCCCCGGGTGGGCGGATAGCAGAGAATGGGTCATTTGAGCTGGAGAAAGACATTTTAACTTCCCCCTGTTCTCTCTAGCTTAGGAAGTTACATGCTGTCTGGTGGGTATATCTATTTTATTTTATTGTTTTATTTTATTATTTTATTTTACAGAAACAACAAAAGACAAGGTGAGAGTCTGTCTTTAATTGGAGTAGTTAGCTGTGTTGTAAAGGTGGAACAGACAAACCAGCAGTCAGGGGTCAATTGTTGGGGTTCAGGATGAGCAGATATACTTGTTCATTTGAGAGAATTTGGAACCTAGGGGCATTATAAAGAAGAAAAATGTAATGTTTTATGAAACTATTGTTAGCCATTGGGCTGGTTGGTCAGAAGTCATTGCTGTTACAGATGTTCATTGCTAATGATAATGAACTTATCAGAAGCCTTTCCTTGATGGTGGTAATACTAATATTTTTCCAATGGCTACTCTGCCAAGTCTAGGCTGAGAGCTTTACATAATATGATCTCATGCATGCTTTTATTTTCACTATTTTCCAAGTGAAGGAACAGACTCAGAGAGGTTAAGAAATTGCCCAAGGTCGTACAGCAACTGAGCGGGGAAGCTAGAGTTGGGGTTCAGACAGTCAGATTCTAGAGTCAAGGGCCTTTAGCATTTCATCATCCATGTGTTGTTCAAGAGGCAACATGATTCACTTTTGGTTTTCAGAGGAGTGCAGGGGTGAGAAGGCAAATTACCAAATGGAGGAGCAGAGAGCCAGGAGACCAGAATCCGTTTGCTGGTCATGAGCCATATTCAAAAACAGCCAAGCTGAGGGTCTCACTTGAGCATTGCTCCTTCCAAATAGCCACCATTAGGAGTATGCGCCTCGTTCTGATACGCATCCCAGAGCTCAGGACATGGGCAACCTCTTTAGCTGTAATCTTTAGAATTAATTGCATGTTGGTCCCCTGCGGGTGGATATGATTTTTAAAAAAACAGTTGGAAGTCATTTGTGGCCAAGTTAGGTGAAATAGTAGGTGATCAACTTGTTACTATAACTTTTATTGAAATGAAATTTATCTTATAGTAACAAGATTGATTTTCTTGTGCTATTCTGGAGGGCAGTTTGCGCAGAACAGTGGTTTTCAAAGTTTGAACAAACTACCCCTAAGAGGAAAGGAGATTAAATTCAAACTCAGCAAGTATAGCTTGAAAGTCTCTCAAGGGTGAGGATTTCTTTGAAGTTTCATGTTTTATCTTAGATATTTGTGAATTCTGCATTCTACTTCATGCTACATTGATTTTCAATCACTTATGGAGTGAAGCCTATTGATGCCGGTCATGTTTGTACTGTAGCTTTGTGTGTTCAGGGATGCAGCGGGGTTCCCCTGGGGCTGTAAGATGAATGGGTTTTACAAATGATGAAATATGAAAAAGCATGCAGCTTAGATTCATAGAAACACAGTCCCTGCATTCACCTCTGTTCAGTTCAAGTCACTTGAGTGCGAACCCATGTTGGGTGCCTCTTTGTTACCAGTTTTTAAGACCCATGGTTCTGTTACAGGGAGTCTCAGACTGCACCCCAGGCTGCCGGTGGTCCCCGCTGACATTCTCTCTCTCGCTTTCAAATTCCAATGTTTGGACGGGATATATAGTTTAAAGTTCAAAAATGAAATATAAGAAGAATAGTAAAAAGTCTTCTATCCCTGTACCCCGTCTTCCAGTACCCCCTTGAGGTAGCTATTTCCAAGATTGCCCACAAAGGTCACTGCCTACTGGATTTCACGTCCCTGTCTGTCACCCTGCCCCAGGCTGTGTTAGGGTTGGTATTTGCGATCAACACAACACTGCAGAAAGGATGGTCTGTCCCTTCCAAGACTAGGTTCTAAAAGGCTGCAGCTTCCTTTTTGGGCTTACTGGCCCTTCCTCCCTCCCTTCTCCTCTACCTCCCTCCCTCCCTCCCTATCTCCCCACTTCTCTTCTCCCTTCCCCCATCTCAGATCAGTTGCTCTTGAGAAAGCCCGCCGCCATATTATGAGAATGCTCAGGCAACCTAGAAAGAGACCCCTTGGGATGAGAAATTGAGGTCTTCTGCTCATAGTCAGTGGGGAACTGTGGCCTGCAATGACCACATGAGCGAGCCTGGAAGCATATCTTTCAGCCGCAGACATCTCTCCGAGGACTGCAGTCCTAGCTGGCGTGGGACCTGCATCCTCATGAGAGGCCCTGAGCCAGAACCACCTCATTCGCTCCTTGTAGACTCGAGATCCGTGGACACTGGGAGACAATAAGTGTTGAGAGTTTTAAGCAGCAGTGTTTTGGTAATTTGTTATATAACAATAGATACCTACTACATCCTGCCCTCAAGAGTTTCTTATGTTTTTTCTATAATTTATGTATGCAGATGAAAGTAAATATAAATTCTTCTTTTGCCCTTTATTCCAAACATGGTCTCCTACATATACTGTGCTATATCTTGCTTTTCTCAATACGATATTTTGGGGAGATCTTAGTACATAGAAATAATATAGAAAAATCTTCCCCTTTTTTCCCTACAACTGAATAGTATTCCACCTAATGGCTGTGCTATAATTTGTTTAGCTAAGTCCCTCAATGATGTTTCCAATGTTTTGATATTATAGTGTTTTTGTGAATAATCTTGTATACATATGTAGCATCTACTTTTAGAGGTAAATTGCTGAGTCAAAAGGATATGTGCATTTATAAGCTTAATTTTCTTGGATTCCCCTCCATGGGGATTGTACCAAGTCACCCTTTCTTACCCATCCTCCCCAGCTACACATAAGAGTCCTGTCTCCCCAGAGGGGAAAGGACACCTGGTTGGATTTGAACTGTGCAGATTCTCCAGTTCCAGTGAATTAATGAAGTACACTCCCAAAGAGTTTATTTTACTTAGGACTAAGGCAACCTTCAAAATTATTTTCAAAACTTGGCATTTATAAATGAAACCAGTGTGTTCTCTGAGTTTGCTGAGGATACAGATTCAGTTTTCTTTTAAAACTGGCTGCCACGTGGTGTTGTCCAACAATGGCACATATACCGAGTGGGAACGAAAAGGGCCCAGGGCCCCTGGGGTCTTTCCCTGCAAAAATGAGGTGTCGCAACATGGATGTTTGAGGAGGTACCTTCCCAAGGTGACGATGTTTTACTATATTTCCTTGTTTATAAGGGAGCATTGATTGTAAGTTAGATCATTGATCTGATAACAGCCCTTTGTGGGAAAAAGAGACACGACATTAAATACTCGCATTGATTGTAAGACGAATGGGTTTTAGAAACGATGAAATGTGAAAAACCATGTCACTTAGATTCCTGGAAACAGGATCCTTCAACTCAGCTCTGTTTAGTTCAGCCTGGTTGAGTGCAAACTTATGCTGGGTGCCTCTCCCTTCACCTCGTTATTTATTTATTTTTACATTGCATGCTAGAAGAGAATAATTAAGTAAATTCAGATCTGAGGAGAATTCATATAATAAGCCTGCACGGGAGTCAGACAATCCTGAGTCAAATGCTGGTTTTCACTCATTGGGACCTGAGAGATCTTGGGACAATTACTTATTTCACTGTTTTTTGAGCCTTGATTTTTCTCATCTAGAAAGTAGAGATATTAGTACTTGTCTCGAGAGGTTTGTATTATTTGGGATGCTTGTGTTTGCAAGTACCAGAAGCCCAACTCAGTGTATCTTAAGAGCAAAAGAGGAACTTACTGGGAGGATACTGGGGTAGTTGATAGCACAAGAAGCCACAGAAAGGCAGGTGGCCACTGGGCCTTGGGGAACTGCTTCCAGGATTGTTTTTGCATCTCTCGTGGAGAGCAACGTTCTCTAGAAAACAAATCTAGAGTTTAATATCTTATGGATCCAGTGACACAAATGAGAGGGATTCAGTTCTCTTGGCCCCAAGATCCAAAACCCCAAGGGAAGAACCTCTGGCCCAGCCTGGGTAATATGTGCATCCCTGGGTTCAGTAATGATCAGAGGAGGGCTGGGGAAGTTCTTAGAAAAGGGATGATTGGCAGAAAATAGTACAGAAAATCTTCAAGCAGAATTGCTGTGAGGATCAAGTGTATATAATATAACTACCCCATATAAATGCTCAATAAATGGCCAGTATTAATAAGAAAAATGCTAATAAATACTGATGACCAGCATTTATTGAGTATTTTTTCCATGTCAGGCTCTATATCAAGCATTTTACATGAATACCTCATTAATAAAGCATTTGCATCTTTACTTCTTATTACTACTAAGTCCTTCCCCCTTTCCCAGAGCTATTTAAAAGTCCACAAGCCGTAACTGATTTCCTGAGGGTTTAGTGGACACAAAATGAGAAAAAGGGCATCCGAACTCCAGTCTCCTGTCCAGAGATGAGCGAGTTTCTGTTTTCTGTGCACGAAGGGAGGGACTGATGCAGGATGCTTCTGAACTTTTAAAGGTTATTGTTGTGGCCCAGTGGGAAGCAGAGGGGCCGCAGTGAATATCTAATGTGTCTACTGCTTTTGAGAGATGGGAAGAGAGCCTTCACATCTGTTGGGGCAGCTTACCCGTGTCGTCTGCCTGGAGTCCAGATTTCTATCCCTGATATGACTTCTTGGCTCTCTTGAGCCCTGAATCTACTTCAAAGTCAGAAAGCCCCAAGACTTCTGTGCTCTGTAATTACTCTGGGCTTTGGAGAGTAGTTTCACTTATGAGCAAAACAATGGTGGAAATTTGTGCGGAGGAAGGAGTTATGCCAGACTTTGGGGTAAGCCTGCTATTGGTTGCTGACACTGGTGGCAGTGGGTGGGATTAATTCTCCAAAGAGCTTTGCCCTTTCTGGGTCTGGAGTTTCTTGATAAAGAAGATGATCTTAGTCTGTCCACTCTCTAGATAGTATCTGAGTTGAATATTTTGCCTTTGCCCCTCTAGTTCCACTTACCACCCCATTCTCTCCGGTGCCTTGGAGGCTGATCTCTGTGGACTATACCATCTGGGCACCCTTACCTTCTTGTGGCTGGTTAGGTTTGGCCAATGGAGAACTCTCATAGGATATTAGAGGTTGGGAGGTGACAGAGGTTGGGGTATTTGTTCTTCTTGCTCCTTCCAGTTGAGTTGCCATGGGTTGGTTGCCTCTCTTGAAGGCCACAGCTCCTGCCAGGCAGCTTTCTCTAGGGTCCCATAACTGTTTCCCCTCCTTTACCCACAAGGCCTAGGGGTAGTGATGGCTCCTCACTGTTTCTAGTTCCAGGGTTCTGCAACATTCCTCTTTGGTTTTCGTTAATCCTGCTTGCACCCCTGTACGTATCCCTTTATTAAACTCTTCTCAGTTGCCCCATTTGAGTTTGCCGTATGTGTCCGGCCATGATCCTGATTGATACGCTGTCCCAGAGAGGGGAGTAAGTTCATTTAATGTTCTTACCCCTTTATTCATGCATCGAACCTCCCACGAACACTTATTGTGTATCAGGACTTGTACTGGGGCTTTAAAGAATTAGATAGGAGTTTTTGTCTCTGTCTCTGTCTCTATCTCTGTCTCTATTTTCAGTTGTTCACCCTAGAAACTGACTATAAAGAAAAAAGAATATTCTGAGGTAAGTGCTAAAGGATCAGCCTTGAAAAAGGGCCCCCAAACAAAGTTGATCTGGAGGGCAATTCAGTGGCAACTGCACCAAAGGCGCATGCCAGGGATGAGGTGGCCTGCAGACCACAGCCAGCCCTGCAGAGAATCCAAGAGACCCAGCAGGCCCTGTGTTCTTGCATCATGAGTCATCTTCCAGGAGAAGTCATCTGATTGGCTGGCTGAGCCCAGTCACATGCTCAGTCACATGTAGGATGCCCAACCATCCTGGTTTTCCCAGGACCGTAACAGTTTTAGTACTGAAAGTTCTGCATCCCATGAAACCTCTCAGTCCCCTGGCTGTGGGAAGAGGGAGAATCTGTCCCTTTGGCTTTTGTTTCCCAAGACTGCACACAATGGGGGCTTTGAAAGACATTCCAGGTAGAATTTTTTGATATTTGCAGGGAATCAGTATGACTGAAATTATTAAAGCAACTAATTTGCATGTTCAATACATATTTACTGAGGCAACTGTTGTGTGCCTGGCTCTATTGCAGGGGCTGAGTTTAGAGCAGTAAACGCAATGTAATCCCTGCCCTCATGGTGCTTACTTACCTAGTTGGACATTAAGTATAGTCAAACAAAAAAATGTGTAATAACAAATTATGATAAGTGTTACGAAGAACAACTATTGGAGCTCTGAAAATGTATAAATTGTAGTGTATCTTGATCTTGGGTGGGGGCTGGTCGGGGGCCTTGGTGAGGAAGTGACTATTAAGCTGACACCTGAAGCAGGTAGAGGAGGAAGAGGCGGTGGGTTGTTGGAGGAGTGAGAAGACTTAGGCCTAGTAGCAGAGATCAGATGTGTGGCAGTTTCTTGCAGCTGTGCTCCTGGAAAGTTCTCCTGGGCCCTCCCCAGTCTAGCCACCACCTGCTGCTGAGGCCTGCAAGGGGTGAATTGTGTTAGGGGGATTGCATGCAAGGAAATAACTCCAAATCCACACATGTCTGTTTGCTAGTGAACCCTTTCCTTTAATGTCACAGGGTGGCTACCACAGCTCCAAACATCACTTCTTGCACAACAATGTTCAAAGACCAGAGAGAAAATTTTGTCCTCCTTGCATCTCTTTTTAACAACAAGGAGAAACTTCCCCAAAGCTCACAGCACAATTTCCATTAATTCTCATTGGTCAGAATTGGTCACATGCCTATTCCAAAGCAATCCTTAGAAAGGGAGCCAGTATTACTGTAATTAGTTTAGATCAATCAAAATTTACTCCTTGAGGCTCAGGGCAGGGGGAAGCTTCTCCTGAGTCAGCTGGGTCTTCAGTACCTAAAAAACTGGGATCCCCTTAGCAAAGAAGAATGGGCTCTTTCTTAGATAAGCAATAGTAGCATCTTCCAAAGTGTAGGCAAAACTTGTGGGGTGTTGTGAGTGATGAGGCTGGAGACTGAGAAGGTTCCAGAATATGGCATCCTGATGACATTGACAGAACCCAAGAATCTTAAAAGTGACTGTCCCAAAGTCATGGAGTCCATTGGTGGCAGAAGAATTGAGACTCCTCAGTGGAGTCATTTTCTCCACTAAACCTTTCTGCTGAGACCATTGACCTTTAGCTGTACAGACACCCTCATGGAACCAGGGACAGTTCAGTCCTAAATCAGTGACAGTGCCTAGACGGCGCTTCCATCTGGGCAGCACTCAGCAATGTCCAGGCATTTCCAAGTCCACGGTCTCCTTTGCCCTCCACTTTGTAATGGGGAAACTGAAGTTCAGGAGGGTGAAGGAACCTGCTCCAGGGCCCACAGCTGGAAAGTGGCAGTGTCTGGACTTGACCCCTGCTCTTTTAACCAGAGGTCCAAGTATTCTGCCTCCCTGCCTTCTAGATATCTGTGTATGGTCTACAGGGTAGATCTTCAATCATAATGGATTGAAGATATGAATGAATCCAAGAAAAAAAAGGTTAAAAACAGTAGTGCAAAGATGAGAACCCAGTTGTGACTCTCTTTGTAGACCCACGAATAAAGCAAAGTTATGAAATAGAGATGTATGAGCCGCTGAGCAGAACTCACTGGGTTTATGGGGCTGTGTCAGGCACCTCTGACAACACCGTGTATTTACCTTGCAGACAAATGGCTTCATTTCTTCTCCCGAATGTATCACTGGTGGATAATATTTATGCAGAGCAGAAGCCATTCCCTTTACTTTATTTTGTCCTGGGATGTTTTTACCCATTTGATTTTCTACCTTTTGACTTGACACTGTTCTTTGGGGGACCGTGGAATAGGATGCATTTCGGTAAACAATGCTGAAGTGACAGATTTGGGCTTTAAATGAAATTGCGTTCCACAGACTGTGAGACAAAGGTTTATAACTCACCGTTGGCTACAGACGTTTCGGTGAAAATTATCTCTCATGCTTTGATCTCCACTGTATCATTTTACTGAGTGGCCTCATGCGTTCTATCAATCAAACTCACTGAAGATGCGGGGGAATCACAGTTAAAATCAAATGCACGTTATACACTCATCTGTCCAGGAGGAAGAGAAATGTGTCATGAATCCTCATTTCAATCTTCTGTGATTACAACCAAATTAGTTTTTGAAAACTCCAGAGGATGAAGTTTTCCACTTTCTACTCTCATATTATTACTATTATTTGTTGAGCAGGGCAGTACGAGATCGGTAGAGAGGCAGACTGAAATGATTGAGCTGTGAGATCACAGTCTTGCCTTCCATCTAACTGTAGCTTTGGGCCTTTTAATATTCCTCTGGTGGGGGTTTTTCTTGTAGGAAGCGATGTTAAGAAGAAACATGTTTTCTAACCAAAAAACTTTTGTGTGTGTATGTATGTATGTATGTATGTATGTATGTTAGCATAGTGTGCCATTAACTATTTTTAATTTTTATTTTTTTCTAATTTTCATTGAACTTATCGGGGTGACAGTGATTAATAAACTTATAAAACAACATGTGCTTTCTGTCTGTCCCTCGCTTCGAACATGTGCTGAGAAAGCAGGTGAGAATGAGTGAGGTTATCTTGTCTATTTGCTGATCTCTCTCTGTTCAAGGCACTTTGCACAGGTTGCTTCATTTGATATGCATATATCTGTGTAAGGTGGTGGGTCTTTCACAACCTTGCCTTATAGATGAGAAAAGTGAGTTCAGGAAACACATTCAAGGTCTGTAGAGCTGAGACGGGGTCCTGAGTCTACATGGTTCTGAATTACATGCTTCTGAAATTTTTGAGGAGTATTTTTTGGTGGTCACCTTTCCTCTCTCTAACCTTAGTGCCTGGCATTGTAGGTGCTTAAAAGCACTTTTCCTCTGTCTAAACCAGGAGTCAGCAAACTTTTACTGTGAAGACCCAGGTGGTATATATTTTTGGCTTTTCGTGCCACATGGTCTCTGTAGCAACTCACTCAACTCTTTCAGTGTGGCATGAATGCAGGCGTAAACAACACGGAAGCAAATGGGTGTGGCTGCATTCCAGTAAAACCTCACTTATGAACTCTGAAATTTGAATTGCATGTAATTTCTGTATCATGAAATATTATTCCTTTTTGTTTTTTTTCCTCCAACCATTTAAAATGTAAAAAAATATTCTTAGCTTGTAGGCCATAGGAAAATGGCATGGATTTGACCTGCAGAC
>VMDR010025043.1:0-14695 GCA_007922815.1 Macrotus californicus | reverse complement strand
TATAATTTAATGAAGAAGTGTTCTTAATATTAAACACCTTACAAATTAAAACTTGAAAATCATAATGGTTGAGTAAAAACAATCAAATGCCTGAACAATAGAATAATCTCTCAAACTATTCTATTCAACTGGTTAAATAAGTAACACTTTCCCACCTAGATATATGAGGTCTATCCAGAAAAAGTCCAGCCATTGTTAATATACGAGAACAGTTTGTGCAGCATCAATGTAACCTGGCAGCCAAGAAGAGTGAACAGGAATGTGCTTCATTGTACTAGGCAGTGGGGGTGGTAGACACCTGAGTGAGCACACGTACTGTATGGCCATGGCATTCAAAATGACTGAGCAAGTAGAGCAATGAATCTGCATCAAAAATTTTTTTTTAGAATTTCATTTTTATTAGTTATTAGTCACTAATATACAAATAAGATGTATATGTACAAATAAAATGTATATGTTGCTATCAAATATTTAATGTTTATATCTCTGCTTCTTAGTATTTTTTTTATTTAATCTTTATTGTATTTCTTTCCATTACCATTGAGTCCCCTTATATCCCTCTCCCCCCAGCAATCACCACACTGTTGTCCATGTCCATGAGTCCTTCTTCCTTTCTGCTCAATCCCCTCACCCCCTAGGTCCCCAACACTAGCTGTCATCTGCTCTCTATTTATGAATCTGTCTCTGTTTTGCTTGCTAATTCAGTTTGTTCTTTAGATTCATGAGTGAAATCATATGGTATTTGTCTTTCTCTTACTGGCTTACTGTACTTAGCATAATATTCTCCAAGTCCATTCATACTGTAGCAAGGGTAAAATTCTCTTCTTTTTAATGGCCAAGTAGAATTCCATTCTGTAAATGTCCCATAGTTGTTTTATCTACTCTTCTATTGACAGACATTTGGGCTGCGTCCATATCTTGGCAGCCATAAATAACACTTCAAAGAACATACGGGTGGTGCTTAAGTTCTTTCAATAAGTGTTTTGGGTTCCTTTGGATATATTCCCAGAAATGTGATTGCTGGGTCAAAGGCAGATCCGTTTTTAGTTTTCTGAGATATCTCCATACTGCTTTCCATAGTGGCTGCACCATTCTGCATTCCCACTAACAGTGCAAAAGGGTTCCCCTTTCTCACATCCTTACCAGCACTTGTTGTTTGTTGACTTATTGATGATAGCCACTCTGACAGGTATCTTTGGAATCTCATTATGGTTAAAATTTGTTTTTTTTAATATACCTTATTGATTATGCTGTTACAGTTGTCCCATTTTCCCACTTTATTCCCCTCCAACCTGCACATTCCCTTCCACCCCGAGTTCATGTCCTTGGATCGTACATATAAATTCTTTGGCTTCTCCATTTTCTATACTATTCTTAACCTTCCCCTGTCTATTCTTTCTCATTCCCCTAGCCCCTTCCCCGCTGAAAACTCTCCATGTGATCTCCATTTCTGTGATTCTGTTTCTGTTCTAGTTGATTGCCTAGTTCGTTTTTCTTTTTTTTTATTGGTTCAGTTGTTGATAGTTACCAGTTTGTTGTCATTTTACTGTTTGTATTCTTTATCTTCTTCTTTTTCTTAGATAAGTCCCTTGAACATTTCATATAATAAAAGCTGGTGATCATGAACTCCTTTAACTTGAACTTATCTAGGAGGCACTTTATCTGCCCTTCCATTCTAAATGATAGCTTTGCTGGATAGAGTCATCTTGGATGCAGGTTCTTGCCTTTCATAACCTGGAATACTTCTTTCCAGCCCCTTCTTGCCTATAGGGTTTCTTTTGAGAAATCAGCTGACAGTCCTAGGGGAACTCCTTTGTAGGTAACTGCCTTCTTTTCTCTTGCTGCTTTTAAGATTCCTTATCTTTAATCTTGGGTAACTTAATGATGATGTGCCTTGGTGCGTGCTTCCTTGGGTCCAACTTCTTTGGGACTCTCTGAGCTTCCTGAACTTCCTGGAAGTCTATCTCCTTTGCCAGACTGGGGAAGTTCTCCTTCATTATTTGTTCAAATAGTTTTCAGTTTCTTGCTGTTCCTCTTCCCTTCTGGCACCCCTATGATTCAGATGTTGGAACATTTAAAGTTGTCCTGGAGGTTCCTAAGCCTCTCCTCATTTTTCTGAATTCTTGTTTCTTCATTCTGTTCTGGATGAATGTTTATTTCTTCCTTCTGCTCCAAACCATTGATTTGAGTCCCATTTCCTTCCTACCACTGTTGGTTCCCTGTACATTTTCCTTTATTTCACTTTTCCCTCTACTTTGGGACCATACTCAACCAATTCTGTGAGCATCCTGATTACCAGTGTTTTGAACTGTGCATCTGATAGGTTGACTATCTCTTCATCACTAAACTGTATTTTTTTCTGGAGCTTTGATCTATTCTTTCATTTGGGACATTTTTTTTTTTTTTTGTCTCAGCGCACCTGTTACATAATAAGGGATAGAGCCTTAGCTATTTGCCAGGGCAAGACAACCCACACTGCTGCATTGTGGCACTGTATGTGGGGGAGGGGTCAGAGGGGGAACAAGTGCTGCTTGTTCAGCTCTCTGCCAGTTTTTAGTCACTTCCCCCACTACCCAAAATCAAATTGAGCCCTTCTGGTGCTGATTCCCAGGTGGGTGGATTTGTGTACATTCTAGAACCCTATGGTTCTCTCCAACGAACTCTCCTGTGAGACTGGGAGTTTCTCTCACTGCCTCAACTCCCACAGTTTTTTCAGTCAGAGGTCTTGAGGCTTTATTTCCATGCACTGGAAACCTGGGTTGTATGGTCTGTCTCACTCCCCAATTGTTCCTCCTAGTTTATCTGCATGCAAATGTGGGACCCCCTGCTGTGCCAGCCGCCACCTTGCCTGGTCTACCAACCGCTGCCTTGTTGCTAGTTCTCTCTGCCCTGGCTGCCTGTTTCTGCCCCTCCTACTGGTCTGGATGAATGTTTCTTCTTTAACTCCTTGGTTGTCAGACTTCCATACAGTTTGATTTTCTGTCAATTCTGGTTGTTTTTTGTTTTTAAATTTGTTGTCATTCTTTTGGTTGTGTGGGAGGCATAGTGTATCTACCTACACCTCCATCTTGACCAGAAGTCTGTGGTTTTAATTTGCATTTCTCTGATGATTAGTGATGTTGAGCTTCTTTTCATATGTCTACTGGCCATCAGTATGTCCTATTTGGAGAAGTGTCTATTCAGGTCCTTTGCCCATTTTTTTATTGGGTTATTTGATCTTTTGATGTTGAGATTTGTGAGTTCTTTTATAAATTTTGGATATCAACCCCTTATCAGATGTATCTCAGTAAATATGTTCTCCCATTCTGTAGGTTGTCTTTTTATTTTGTTGATGATTTCCTTTGTTGTGCAAAAACTTTTTAAAGTTTGATGTAGTCCCATTTGTTTATTTTTTCTTGTTTCCGTTGCCTGCGGAAATATATCTGATAAAAAATTGCTATAAGCAATGTCCGAGATTTTGCTACCTATGTTTTCTTCTAGGATTTTTATGGTTTCAGGTCTAACATTTAACTCTCTGATCCATTTTTAATTTATTCTTGTGTGTGGTGTAAGAAGATGATCTAATTTCATTTTTCTACACATATCTGTCCAATTTTCCCAACACCATTTGTTGAATAAGCTACCTTTAGCCCATTGCATGTGCTTGCTTCCTCTGTCGAATGTTAATCAACTATGAAGGTGTAGGTTTATTTCTGGGCTCTCTATTCTGTTTCACTGATCTATCTGCATCAAATTTTGGTTAAGCCTGAATATTCCTCCACAGAAACTATTTGGATGATTCAGAAGGATGCAGCTATGGCCAACTGGCGATTGGCGGCCCCATCACAATCATACACATCACCTCTTGTGCAGTTTTTTGACGAAACATCAAATTATCCAGGTGACTCAGCCTCCCTACAGCCCAGATTTGGAGCCCTGTCACTTCTGGCTTTTCTCAAAACTAAAATCACCTTTGAAAGGGAAGAGATTTAAGATTGTAGATGAAATTCAGGAAAATACAACTGGGCAGCTGATGGTTATTGGGAGAACTTGGTGAGGTCCCAAGGTGCCTATTTTGAAGGGGACTGAGGCATCATTGTCCTGTGTACAATGTTTCTTGTATCCTGTATCTTCTTCAATAAATGTCTCTATTTTTCACATTGCATGGCTGGATACTTTCTGGACAGACCTCCTATGACCCCCCCCAATCTCAACCCCTGCCCTTACCTCTGAAAATAAGTACCATCAAAAAAATAAAAAGCCTTCAACCAACTGACTCAAAACAAAGCAGGATGGAGAGCTTGCCTTTTTGATCTTTAGTTATTTTTTTTTTTACTATGGTTTGTCAGCACTCTTCTGATTATAATTTGTGTCCCCAACCAAACTATATCTCTACTCTGTTGCCCACTTCCCTATATATCCCAAGCATATTTACTCATTTATGTTCAACTTTCAACTATACACAAATAAAAAAAATCTGTATTTCAAAAAGTCATGGGATGTTATGTACAGCATGGTGGCTATAGTCAATGAGTACCATAGTGAATATTTAAAATTGCTGTGAGAGTAAATTCTAAAAATTCTTATCACAAGAAAAAAATATTTTAGCTTTGTAGGGTGATAGATGGTAACTAGACTTATTGGGATGATCACTTCCAGTGTATACAAATATCAAATTTTTAGGCTATACACCTGAAACTAATATAATGTTATGTGTCAATTATACTTAAATCAAAAATATAATTTTAAAACTTTTTAATTAAAAATTTTTAAAAGATGAATTCTTATTGTGGTATGTCATTTTAAGCAAAATTCTAATTAATAACAACGAAAACAGAGGTGCTCATTTTTCATCATGCTTAGCTGTCTCCCAAACTAATAATGTTTAATAATCACCTTAATTCATCAATCAAATACCTTATATTCATTGTATAAAAACTTGAAAACAATACACCCGCATTTTCCATTCATACTGGTTATTCTTACCTAAGCTCTAAGCTCCCACAACTACAATTTCACCAGGCTTTAGTGCTATTCCTCTGTTAGTCAATATTAAAAAATGAATCAATATTTTTCTGCATATTAGCCTGTCTTCAGCTTTCTGTGACTTCCCTTTGCTAAACAGTATAGGGAACCTATCCACGTGGGGTGGCGAATGTAGCCCAGCTCTATCTGAAAACAGGCAGGTGTGTGTTGGCACACAGGAAACCAGACCCACGGATCAGTTCTCTTGTGGAGAATCAGGCCTCTATTGTACCTAGGCCGCTTTGAGGCTTGCTTTTGCTAAAACTCCCTCACCCTGAATTGAGGCAGCAAATGTTTACTTTGATCTGAGCTAAACCTCCCAAGTATGGGTGTAACCAGTTCAACCACTTTTCCCCTTTACATTTACAAATGTCCTTTTTCTCTGAAGTAATTAGCAACATTCTTTCCTTTGTTATCTATAAAAGATAACCACCTACAGCGAACCTGTGCATAGTAAATGAGGACCATCCTTGAGGTAATCTACCTAGAATATCAATAAAAGCCTGTCCAGGCAGGGATCAGGGCCCTCTCTCTCTCACTTAGAGAGCCGCCGTGCCGTCCCTTTTTTCTCCACAGGACTTCTGTAGTCCATGCAAATTTGTTTGTCGGTCGTCACAGCCATAACATAAACACCCGCAACACACAGACCCCTATGGACGAAGTCCACATCCAAACAGTACTTAATGTATACCTAATAATCAGCTTTAAGCATGGCACCATGCTCATAAAGTAACTTTTCTTAAAAAAAAAAAAAACTTTATTGATTTTTAGAGAGGGAAGGGAGGGAGAAGGAAAGGAGAGAAACACCAATCTGTTGCCTGTGGTACATACCCTGACAGAAACCAAACCCACAACTAGGCATGTGCCCTGACCAGGAATCAACTGGAGACTCCGCTTTGTGGGATGAAACCCAACTGATTCACGCTGGTCATGGAAGTAACTTTTCTTAAATAAACAGGCTGGAAAACAATTCCATTTTTTCCCAGTGTTTTTCAGTGGAAGGATCTAATTCATTCTTTTCAAGAGTGTAAGAGTTATTATTTCTAGTGCCTTCATAGCATACCTTTAGTATACTTCTTTCCGCTCATACTTGTAAATGTATTACTTCAATTATT
Organism: Macrotus californicus; assembly: GCA_007922815.1. NCBI lineage: Eukaryota > Metazoa > Chordata > Mammalia > Chiroptera > Phyllostomidae > Macrotus > Macrotus californicus. Next base: position 8,576 of record VMDR010025043.1, on the reverse strand, counting down.
CCAAATTCCTAGGAATAAGTGTTCCTGAACCCTGAGGAAAGTACCCATTTTCCTTACACATTAGAAGCCTTCCTACTGCCTCTGGTTCCAATGATCAAATTACCCTAAAAGATGAGAAATCTCAGAATAGCTACAGAGAATCTGTGTCCAGCACCTTCTCAACAATCAATATGCTAATTATGGTGTGCAATTATTTTATTCTACCAAGGCCAGATAAGTACTACATCTTCATTTCAGTTTATTCCCAAGACTAACAGGTTGTAAATTATCCTCTAACAATACATAAATTTGTCTCTCATCCATCCAAGGATCAAATACAACATCCAGTTTATTTTATTTTTTAAAGATTTTATTTATTTATTTTTAGAGAGAGGGGAAGGGAGGGAGAAAGAGAGGGAGAGAAACGTTGATGTGAGAAACATCAACTGGTTGCTGCCTCTCGTATGTGCCCCAACCTGGGACCAAACCCACAACCCAGGCACGTGCCCTGACAGGGAATGGAATTGGCAACCCTTTGATTTGCAACATGACACTCAACCAACTGACACACCATCAAGGCCTAACGTTCAGTTTAGAAAGTCCACATACAGTATTTTGATTAAAATTATTTATACAACAAATCATCTGTTTCTAAATAAAAACTGTTGCAAACTGTCTTTCAAACTAAAACACATAAAATTAATTTCAACTAATTACTCTAATTTAAATCTAAAATCATCACATTATGTTTCTTAATGCTTTAATGCATAAGTGATATTTTGCATGGTACATATTTTTTAAGATTTTATTTATTTTATTTTTAGAGAGGGGGGGAAGGAGGGAGAAAGAGAAGGAGAGAAACTCAAATGGTTGTCTCTCACACACCCTCAACTGGGGACCTGGCCTGCAACTCAGGCATGTGCCCTGACTGGGAATTGAACTGGTGATCTTTCAGTTCGCAAGCCAATGCTCAATCCACTGAGCCACACCAACCAGGGCCGCATAGTATATTTTAAACTTTATATAAATAGTATCATACTGTATATATTCTTCCAGCATACTTTAATAAGTTTCTTTAAGACATAAAATTTTGAATAAATACAAAGTTCATTTGGAAAGGAAGTAAACAATATATATTCTCTAGAATTTAGTGCTTGGAAAAATATTACTAAAGACAAGTCATGATTATTAGGCTTCCATTACAAAAAGAGAAATATCTAAGATGTACAAAATGGACTTCTGGTCAATATAGCAAAGTACATAAACACTGTGTTTACCTTATCCCACAATGATAACAAAATTACAAGTAAGCTATAGAATACCCATCATCGAGAGCCTGAAGTCTAGCTACACAGAAGTCCTACAACTAAGGATATACAGAAGAAGCCATGTGGAGATTTGGTAGGAGGTAGGAGGCCATTTATCCCACACGGACATAGGGGTATTAAAAATCCAGAAAAATATCTTGCCTCTGGAGGTCCTGCCTGAGGAGGTTTCCCCTGAGGAGTGATAGGTCCCAGCCCTACACTAGGCTCCACAGCCCAGGGTTACAGTGAAGGAAGGGAAACTCTCCATAATTTCTGGCTGTGAAAACTACTGGGATTGTAGCTGAGTGAGACAGAAGGTTTCTAGAGTCCCAGGTGTTCCTCTTGAAGGCCCTCAATAGATTTACTTGCTGATAAACTCACTCCCTCTGAGCTCCAGCACTGGGGCAACAGATGAAAAAGCATCAGGGATATACAAGGAAGAACTGGCTTGTCCAGCATCAGAACAAGGGCTGGAGGGGCAGCTTTCTCCTAGACAGAAGTGCTGGCAGATTCCATTATTTCTTATTGAGCCCTTCTACCACACAGCTGTCAGGCCCAGGCAGGTGACAAATCTGAGTCTCTATCAACCTGGCTTACACCATTGGCCCCACTCTATTGATTCCCTGACACCTTGCCCCACCAAACTTGCATGCCCATCCAAGTTGGTTCCAGCAGCTTTTAAATACAAATGGGCAGTCTTGGTTCCTGGTATGAACTTTCCTAAAATCTCTCAAAGATTTACAAACCCCAAACAAGTGGCAACTCGCCTCAGCGTGTCCTGTACTTCTTGCTAAACAGCACTAAGCCCAGCATTAGTGTCAGCCAGCCTTAGTTTGCAGCTCAGCCCCTCCCAGGTACCTCTAAGACCAGCACAGGCAACAACCCTTTGCAAATCAGTTGTAGATCATAAAAGGTGGCCCCAGGCTGGGCACAGGCAGCAGCTGACCTTGGCCTACACCAGAGCTGCTCATAAGAGGTACCAGAACCAACACACACAGTGTCCAGTTTCAGACCACACGAGAGCACCACTCAACCACCCCCACAAACAACACACCAAAATGTGTTGGCAGGCACCACAGCTGTGCTAAAGCAAATCCTGGTCCATGGAGTCAGCATACTAGCTCCTCCACTGTAGTCACAGCCACTCAGCCTGAGGGTCAAACCTTCTCACTGACATGCCCACAGAAATCAAGGCTGTACTACAACCACAGGGCACACACCACCCACACAAGGAACACACTTGGAGCACCTGGATTAGGTGACCAGGGTAACTGCACCACTGGGCCCAACAGAACACTATGTAAGGCTACTCTACCAAGACTAGAAGGTGTAGCAGCTCTACCTAACACAAAAAACAGACATAGGGAGGCAGACAAAATGAGGAGACAGAGAAATATGTCTCAAATTAAACAGAACAAAACTCCAAAAAATAAAAAATAAACTAAATGGAAAGAAGCAATCTACCAGATACAGAGTTCAAAACACTGATTATAAAGATGCTCAACGAACTTAGGGGAAAGTAGATGTTTTCATCCAAATATTCCAATGAAAAGACATAGGGTAGTTGAATGGATAAAAAACAATACTCATATACATATGTGCCTACAAGAGACCCACTTCAGATCAAAAGACACCAACTAAAAGTAAAGGGATGAAAAAAGGCATTTCATGCAAATGAAAATTTAAAAAAAAGCTGGGGTAGCAATACTGTATCAGACAAAATACACTTTAAAAACAAAGGCATACCTTTCATCTTGAAGGAGACGAAGGTGAAACTTTCTTCCCTCATCCTGAAACCATGTTCATCCAACAACAGCCACATCCACCATGCTGCTGAAGTTAGACCCCAACGAGATTAAAATCATATACCTGAGGTGCACCAGTGGGGAAGTTGGTGCCACATCTGCCCTGGCGCCCAAGAACAGACCCCTGGGCCTCTCTCTAAAAAATGTTGGTGATGACATCACCAAAGCAACCAGTAAGTGTAAGGGTCTGAGGATTACAGTGAAACTGACATTTCAGAACAGACAAGCTCAGATTGAGGTAGTGCCTTCTGCCTCTGCTCTGATCAACACAGCCCTTAAAGAACCACCATGAAACAGAAAGAAGAAGAAAAAAATTAAGCACACTGGAAATATTTCTTTTGATGAGACTGTCAACATTGCCCAACAGATGTGGCACCAATCTTTAGCTACTGAGCCCTCTGGAACCATTAAAGAGATCCCGGAGACTGCCCAGTGTGTGGGCTGCAATGTTGACGGCTGACATCCTCATGACATCACAGATGACATCAACAGTGCTGCAGTGCAATGCCTGGCTAGTTAAGAACTAAAGTAAAACATTTCAATTAAAGATCATTTGACCACCAAAAAAACCAAAAAATTTTTAAAAATACAAACAGATTTTAAAAATACAAGAAACAAAGAAGGACCCAGCAATTCCACTTTGGGGTATTTATTTAAAAAAAAAACAACAAAATACTAATTTGAAAAGTCATATGCATACATATGTTCATTTCAGCATTATTTAAAGGGCCAAGAAATGAAAGTAACCTAAGTATCTATTGACAGTCAAATTGACAATGAAGAGATGGTACAGTTATACAATGGAATATTACTCAAACATATAAAGGAATGAAACCTTGCCATCTGCAACAACATAGATTGACCTTGAGGGTATTACGCTAAGTAAAATAAGTCAGAAAAAAGACAAATGCTATATAATTTCACTTATATGTGGATTATAAAAAACAAAATAAATGAACAAACAAACTAGAAACAAACTCATAGAAACAGAGAACATTGTGATGATTGCCAGATGTGAGGGATGTTTGGGGGAATGGGTGAAAGGGGGAAAGGAATTAAGATATTCAAATTGTCAGTTATAAAAACAGTCACAGGGATGTAAGGTACAGCATAGGTAGGAGTTCCAGACAAGATGGAGGAGTAGGTAGATACAATTTGCTTCCTCGCACAATCAAAAGAAGGATAACAAACAACTGAAAAACAAAAAACAATCAGAACTGCCACAAAATCAAACTGTATGGAAGTCCAACAAACAAGACGTTAAAGAAGAAACATTCATTCAGACTGGTCAGAGGGGTGAAGACAGGAAGCCAGGGCAGAGAGGGCATGCAACAAGGGGCAGTCCCACATTCGATCGCACATAAGCCAGGAGGAACAACTGGGAGCAAGACAAACTCCACAACCCAGGGTTCCAACATGGGGATATAAAGCCTGAAAACCTCTGACTGTAAAAAAATGTGGGGGTTGAGCAGCAGGAGAAACTCTTAGTCTCACAGGAGAATCTGCTGGAGAGGCCTGTGGGATGTAGGATGTACACAAGCTCACCCACCCAAGAATCAGCACCTGAGAGGGCACAATATGCTTTTGGAAAGCAAAGGAAGTGATGGAAAGTGGGACAAGAGCTGAGTAAGCTAGCAACTGGCATTGTTCCCTCTCTGACCCCTCACCCACATACAGCACCACAATGCAGTGACCTGAATTGCCCCACTCTGTCAAATACCTAAGGCTCTGCCCCTTACTACGTAACAGCTGTGCTAAGACAAAGAAATATGGCCCAAATGAAAGAATAGATCAAAACTCCAGAAAAACAACTAAGTGACAAGGAGAGAGATAACCTATCAGATGCAGATATCAGAACTCTGCATAGTTCAAAACACTGGTAATCAAGATGCTCATAGAAATAATTGAGTTCAATCACAAAATGAAGGAAGAAATGAAGGCTGTACAAAGTGAAATAAAAGAAAATATACAGGGAACCAACAGTGAAGGGAAGGAAATGGGACTCAAATCAACGATTTGAAAGAAAAGGAAGAAATAAATATCCAACTGGAACAGAATGAAGAAACAAGAATTTAAAAAAATGAGGAGAGGCTTAGGAACCTCCGGGACAACTTTAAACATTACAACCTCCAAAATATAGGGGTACCAGAAGGGAAGAGAAACAGCAAGAAACTGGAAACTTATTTAAAAGAATAATGAAGGAGAACTTCCCCAGTCTGGCAAAAGAAATAGATTTCCAGGAAGCTCAGAGAGTCCCAAAGAAGTTGGACCCAAGGAAGCACACACCAAGGCACATCATCATTAAGTTACCCAAGATTAAAGATAAGGAATCTTAAAAGCAGCAAGAGAAAAGGAGGCAGTTACCTACAAAGGAGTTCTCATAGGACTATCAGCTGATTTCTCAAAAGAAACCCTATAGGCAAGAAGGGGCTGGAAAGAAGTTTTCCAGGTTATGAAAGGCAAGGACCTGCATCCAAGATGACTCTATCCAGCAAAGCTATCATTTAGAATGGAAGGGTAGAAAAAGTGCTTCCCAGATAAGTTCAAGTTAAAGGAATTCATCATCACCAGCCCTTATTATATGAAATGTTCAAGGGACTTATCTAAGAAAAAGAAGATAAAAAATACAAACAGTAAAATGACAACAAACTGGTAACTATCAACAACTGAACCTAAAAAAAAAAATAACGAACTAAGCAAACAACTAGAACAGAAACAGAATCACAGAAATCAAGATCACATGGAGAGTTATCAGTGGGGAAAGAGAGAGGGAGAAAGGGGAAAAATGATACAGGGAATAAGAAGCATAACTGGTAGGCCAAAATAAACAGGGGGAGGATAAGAATAGTATAGGAAATGGAGAAGCCAAAGAACTTGTATGTACAACCCATGGACATGAATGCTAGAGGGAAGGGGTTATACAGGGTGGAGGGGGAGAAAAGGGAGAAAAAAATGGGACAACTGCAATAGCATAATCAATAAAATATACTTTAAAAATAATGTACAGCATTGGTAATATAACCAATAATATTGCCATAACTACATATGGTGGCAGATGGGTACTAGACTTATTGGGGTGATCACTTCAGAAGTTACATAAATATCTAATCACTATGTTGTACACCCAAAGCTAATATAACATGTAAACTGTAACTGAAAAATAAAAAATAATTTAAAAAAGAAGATGTGTAAAGCAGCCTATTTGCAATACTGCCTCTCACAAGAAAAAAAAAAAATGCTGCCTTTCTGCAGAAGATACATTTCAGAGATGCCATGTATGGAAATCTTAACAAGAAGCCTGGGGGCCTAACTCCAACAATCTCTTTCTAAGTTTCCTAAAAGGCACAGGCTCTATCATTACCACTGACAAATACAGTGATGGTTTCATCAGCATGAGTTATGTTCTAAATTGCCATAAGAAAATCTCTGGCTAAGTTTGTTTTAGAAACTCACTTCTTTAATTCACTCTGAAGCTAAATCATACACAGCAATTCAAAGTTCTCAAATTAAGGCTCTGGCTGGGTAACTCAGTTAGTTGGAGTGTTGTCCTGATACACCAAGGTTGTGGGTTTAATCCCTGGTCAGGGCACATATAAGAATCAACCAAAGAATGTGTAAGTGGAACAACAAATCAAAGTTTCTATGTTCTTCCCTCTCTCTAAAATCAATTAAAAATTTTTAAGAAAGAAAAAATTCTCCCAATTAAAAAGAATACAACAGGAATATGTAAATCAGAAAATGCCTAATGAGCCCTGACTGGTGTGTCTCAGTGGGTTGGGTGTCATCTCTAAACTGGAAAGTTACCTGTCCAATTCCTGGTCAGAGCACATGCAGGTTCAGTCCCTGGTTGAGGGCATGCAAGAGGCAACCTTCTTGTTTCTCACCCTTACTTTCTCCCTTCCTTTCCCTCACTCTATAAATAAGTAAATAAAATATTTTTTTATAAAAGGAAAATGCCTAATGAGGAATGAAATCTACAGGAAGATGTTAATTTGAAAGTATATTTCACCTATTACTATAAATCATATAAAAATTATTGAAATCATTGCTAATTCCTTTTACTCTGAAAGGTAAACTCAAATTTTTTGCACAGAAAGTCAGATTGGAAGAGAAGCCAATAATTGTCACCTTCTGCCTGTTAATTTTCCTTTTCTTAATCACAAAGTTACCAAGTAAATGGAAATTTTGGGGCTCAGAATCAACTTTCACTTTCTTTGAAAAATGTTGATTATCTCATTAGATAGGCACCAAAAAATAAAAAAATACTGTATAATAGCTTATATTTAACATAAACTTTAATAAAATTATACTCTATCACAAATTGTAAATACCATCATTTCTTTAACCAATTGCCATTTTTGGATATTTGGATTATTTCCAATGTTGCAATATTACAGTGATTCTCATAATATGGCTCCAGAAACCCTTTCAGGTAACTCATGAGATCAAAACTATTTTCATAGTAATACTAAGGTATTATTTGCCTCTTTTCACCATGTTGATATTTCTAGTGATTGTGCAAAAACAAAGGTTAGTGCCTTTCTATGAACAAAGATTGTGTCACCAAACCATACTAGTCATTGTATTATTACCACTAGGAACTTATATTTTTAAAAAGGCAATTGCACTTTACTTAAATCTCAACCATTAAGTACACCTTTTTAATATTCTTGTAAAATTAGAAGTATATATAAAGTATTTCTGTTGAATACTAAAACAGAATGGTTGGCTTGAATAAAAGCACTAATGCTATTATTGTTTTGAGTTGCGAGCTAAATTAATTGCTTTTTCATGGAATGCCATTTTTACTTGGAAGGACTACTTATGATTTAGAATTGCATATTTGGCAGACATTTTCTCAAATGTATTAACAGCATTTCTTACCAATGATAAAATGTAAGCTTTCAACAGAAAATCAGAATTTTGGAAAACTTGTGCTCATTACTTTGAGCTTGTCAGCTTTCCAATACTTAAAAGACTTCTGATAAGATTGGTATGATATCTTTAAAATGTGATTTTTAAAAATATGTCAACACTTGAAATATTCAAATTACCAATGAATGATGTTACAGAATCTTGCTCAGGTAAAAGATTAATTTATTCAAAGTGCAAGACAGATGAATGGATTTTAATGTTACAGAAGACAAAAAGTTTATTGTTAGGGTTTCAGGGTCCCTTAGCACTAACTTTTAAGGAACCAGCATTTGATGAATTTTGGTGTAGCATCAAAGAAGAAATCCACAATTATATGAAGTAGCCATTAAAATACACCTCCTTTTCCAACTAGACATCTAGGTGAAGCCAAGTTTCCTTCATATTCTTTAACCAAAGCAGCATATTACAATGCATTTCATGCAGAAGCAGGTAAGAGAATCTAGCTGTCTTTCGTTAATCCAAAGATTAAAAGGATTTGCATTCCTCTCAATACAGTTTATGCTTTGGAAAACACCATCGTCTTTTAGAAGAATAATTGTGTGAACATGTA
>VMDR010025042.1:0-14695 GCA_007922815.1 Macrotus californicus | reverse complement strand
TTCTAGTTAATTCATGTTATCAGTGTCTTGTGCACAGTTTTGTTACACAGAATCATCTTCTGGTTCAATGGACTGGTGTGACAGTTGAGAAAACTGAGTTCTTACAAGATGGAAAGGTTTGTTTCATCACACACTCAGGCAGAGAGTGACAACCAGAACATTCACCTGGCTCCCTGCCCTGATCTTCTCGGGTGTCACTACCCCACCCAGCTGCTTTCTCTAGTAGGACAGATGTGATTGCAGTCATGATCACGAAGGGCAACTAATAAAAATACCAAATGAACCTCTCTGACATGAATACAAAATTGAACTTGTCAAAAAGCAAATGCTATCATTCAGTGAGAGTTAATATGACTTTAATGATATCAAAAGATTTTAGTTCAAATAATTTGAGCTCATATAACGATCACCATGATGCTCATTATTAAATTTCTAATTCCTCATGCTATTCACAAACCTATCTGAATGCTTATCTTTACACCCCAACACACAAGTACCCTGTGAATACATCTAACAAACATACATAAAGACCTTACGGCATTCAAACTGTCAATAGATAAAGACTAATACTTAGTTCTAAGAGCAACCACTGAGAGGAGTGAACACTAAACTGGAGGGACAGTAAGGCATATTGGTCAAGAGACTGAGTCATAAGATCGAATTAAATGGATTCATTCCTGAGCCGATACTTTTTAACTATGATCTTGGGAAAGTTAATTCCTTAAACATTGATTTTCTTAACTGTAGAAATAATCATACTTCATATGATTAGATAAGATATACTGTGGAGACACTGGTCAATAAATGTTGTTACTAGTAGTCTTAAAGTCAAATGTTTTTCTGGGAATAAACATATTTCCAATTAAACAGTACTTTTTCCTTTAAACCCAGATATATTCTAGAATCACATGTGCACGGAGGCACACCCATACTATGCACACACACACGTGCACTCATAGCTGAGATCATCTCCTTTTTAAACCATAGAACTAGAGTAGTCATTTTGATTTTATTAACAAAACACATATGAATGTGGTCAAGCTCTATAATTTCATAAGCTATTCTCCTTTAGAGCTTTATCATGAGATTGAAATGCTTTCCTTCTCAAATGAACTCTCCACAGATGTTTTGTAAAAAAACCACGACCCAGCTCTTGAGAGTCATGTGGTTGACTTCTTTAAAAATTAGGCTTTTGCTTTTAGTTTAGCTGGTGATAATATAGTTTTATAGTTAGTACAAGTGCAAAGTATCTCCTAATTTTTTGATTTGCTGCTTGGATTAAAATATCAAGAAAGTGCTTTAAAACTAGATTTGCCATATTAATGAGAAGGAGTGAGCAGGAGGTACCATAATGTTAGCTTTCCCATCGTTGTAGTACTCCTTCCTGTGAGACTTACTGCTATATATAATAGAAAGTTAGGGCTTTGTCCAAGAGTAACAACATCATTTTACTAAACACAAGGTCCATTTGGTGAAAAAATTATACCAATCATCTTGACAGAAATGGTTATTTGGATTAGCCACAAAAGTGACTTTGGTAGTCTTTGGATAAAGTTATAGTTAAATGTTTTATTTAAAATATAGACTCCTGGACTTCCATCTGGTAAACCAGAATTTCTTAGAAAAGTTCTTCAGAACTTCCACTTTCTGGAGTTCATTATAAAGCCCGGAAACCTCTAGATGAGACCATACCACCATACTTGAGTGCAAAATGGTATTGTGTGGGAATGCAGAGGAAAGCTTTGGATTCATATTAGAAGCTCAGACATTTACCTGGGTTCTGCCTCTTACTGGTGGTGTGATCTTGTTAATCACTGAACCTCTCTGAGTGTTTAGTTTTCCAGGTTTACCAATCAGGGTGGTTACAGGAAGCCGAGGCGGTGGTGCACGTGTGAAGGCTTTATTTTGTATCCAGTGATACAAATGTATGGTGGCATTATCGTTATGGTCATAGTTAACATGGACTCTAACTAATAATCCAACTAATCTAACAAAGTTGTTTGTTTTCCCATGTAATGTTAAACACTGTAAATCATAATCTAGATGTTGAAACAGAACATGCATTATGGAACGTGATCAGGGAAAAAGATGAGCGGTGAAGACAGGTTACAGTGGCTGGCATCTCAGATAGAAGTGTTCTCTGCAATGTGGAGCCCTGTAAAGACAACAGTAGGTGGCGCATGCACAGAGAACTCAGAGTGCATTGAGAGCACACGGGCAGTGAATGCTCCTGTGAGAGTCTACTTCGCAAAGGGCCAGTAGCTATGAAGACGATAAGCCGAACATAAACCAGGCATGGAGTGCTACAGCTGGAGCAGTGGCTGAGCCCTGAAATGCTCCAAGAATATGCCACCATTTTTTTTCATACTTAGCCAAGGCAAGATCTCCTTGGGCGCTGAAAGCAGTTCTTGGCCTTTGAATCCAGTTCTCGGCCTCCTTATCAATAGCACTTGTTAAAAATAAAACTGAGACAGCACAAGTGTAAATAAAAAGTTTTTGAACAGTATAACTTCTGAAGAGAGGATCAGCCAATAGAAAATGAGGAACCACTCCTGTATTTTCTAGGCCCTTCTAAAGGGTGAGCTTGGCATTCCCAGAACCCTTCATATCTCCTGAAATATCATGAGCCCTCTGGTTATTCATTTGGTCAACATATCTTTTTGGACTGATCTGTAATGTGCCAGACACTGCTTGGTAGATACTGGAGGTACAAGAAGGCAGATGTGGCTCATGCCCTCGGGAAAGGGTGGTTTGCCGTCCCATGCAGCGTGTGCCTCCTTTAGAAGGTTAGCAAAAGTGGCTGCAGTTACTTCTCTCCCTGTATCTACACCCCTTTGCGATGTGACAGCAGCTCCTACCACCAACAGGCAGAGTCTGTTTTCCACCCCTTGAATCTCGAACCCCCATGCAAACATGCTAGAGATAGCCGTTCTTGCTGTGGTCATCCTAGATCAGCAGGTTGACAGCAGGTCTGGCTACTGCTGTTGACCACAGAGTGAGTCCAGCTAAGGCTGGCAAAACTGCCCGGCCCACTCCAGTCCAAATTACTGATTTGTGGAATCTCAAACTCAAAATTGGCACCTTTAAGCCACTAAATTTTGAGATGACTTGTTATGCAGCAAAAGCTAACTGATTAGCTCTTCACTACATGAGTATGATTCAGAGTTAATTTCGGGCACAGAATTTTGTCATATGGCTTATCAAATTACCTTGATAAGTGCCAACTCTCCACTTCACTTTGCGCTGTGTGGACTGGGTCTCAGTGTACAGCTGTCAGAATACAGACACCCTGGGAAGGTTTGATATTGGATCTCTGATCTGCAGAATATGAAGTGGACTAATGTGCTTGAGGTGTGGCATAGATAGTATAATATATTTCTCAGAGAAAACACAAATACACAGGCAGACATAAACATCCACAAAAATAGAAAATTCAAACAAGCATTTAAAAAGTTAATGCAAATCCAATTAACTTTGCTTTCCTAGCAGGATGGCTCACACTGTTAAAGAAGCACAACAAAAACAACCTGTTTGTCAGATGCTGAATTTGTACAATGAATCAATTAGGTCCTACAGACACAGACATAAAGTCTCCGATTTTTCCTTCAAATAATTTTATTATTTTGATGTATTATTGAAACTACCACCAAGGGCTGATGTATTGTCCCAGATGTCAGTGTAACTGGCTTGATTCTAATGATCACATTAGTGGAGATTAGCGAAAGGATCTTTGATTTATCTTAATTTTCAAATATGTCAGAGTGTCTTTTCCTCTTTTCCTGGCAGCCGCTCCTCTTTGTCCGGCTCTCCCAGCTGGGCGTTTCGGGAAAGCAGCCAATTCCCGGGCTAATGCGTTTCTGCTGTGATCTGACACTGATGCTGCTTCAGGGAGGCAGCGATGAAGATAAGCGCTAATTGGATGTATTTTTAAAGCAAACCTTTTAGTTACTTAGAAGAGAGCTTCCCCGATTAGTTTCCTTGCTCCTCTCTCTGGCTGTGCAGGAACCACACCAATGTGAAAATGCTGCATTTGGAAGGGTGTCAAGGGCACTGCCCGGGGCAACCGAAGGGCCGCCATGCTGGAGTCAGGAGAAACGCTAGCAGCAGGGCTGGGGGCTGAATTGCCAGAAAAGCAGGGCGAGTGAAGGATGCTGGGAGGATCAGAAGTGACAAGACGCCCCAGTCATGGTCCAGGGTACACTACCTACTGCCACATCCTAAAGTGCCAGAAAGCAGAGGGAAGGTGTGGGTAGGACTGAAGAAGAAAGAGCCAGTATTTTATAATGGCCGTTCTGTGTTCCAATGGAAGTATCTTGGTGCAATGCAATACATTGCAACTTTAGTTTAGAAGTGAGATTTTCAATTGGATTCTTTAATATAGTGCCCTCAGGTTGAAAAAATCTACTTAAATCCCTGCCCTCTTTAGGTTACTCACAAGCCTTTGCTAGCTGTGGAGGAGGGCTGCTTGGTAATGCAGAAGGTTTTAAAGTCTTGATGTGGAAAAAAAATAGAGAAAAGAAGCAGGGTAGAAACCCATTTCTTTCTGGCTTTTATTTCTGAGAGGGATTTAGAAGTGAGACATAATAAGTTAATTTCCCTTTGGTTGGAAGTGGGTCTGCCATCATTATCTCATACTTTCTAGGAGGAGCCAGTTCCTGTGTTTATTTCAGCATTATTTAATATCAAGGGTATGAGGATTAATGACCCCGATGGCCCACATTGCATTAGTCCTGCGGTCAATTAGAAAGAGTGACTCTGGGCTCAAGCTGCGTGGCTGTAGTGGGCATAACGGGAGACAGCAAGGTGGGGTGTGGTGGAGGGACAGCAGAGAGGATGCAGCAGCTGACTTTCCCTTTGTCTCCTGGATTTTGCCTTCCAGTGATTGTTATGGAAACATCTGTCCCCACAGACCTACCCCTGACTCTAGGAACTTCATCTAAGCTTCTGACTCAAGAATTAACTGTACAGGAAGTTTAAATTTGAGTTCTGGGTTATGAAATTACACAAGCTGTGATTTTTGGATGCTAGCACCATTATTTGAAAATTTACTTACTTAAATTAATATCAATATTTAAATGATATTGTGATTTACTTTAAAGGTCAGGCTCCAAATTTTGCAAACGCGTGGCTTAATGAGCCAATATTAATTTAGAGACAGATTTTTCTCTTTCTTCCTTTTTGATTTCTCATATAGTTACAATTTTATGTGTAAATCTTGAATCTTTCATACAGGCCATGCTCTGTATTCTTCTGTACATAGAAATACACCTTCCAACAAATCATCACTCCTCATTTTTTTTTTCTTTTCTCTTTTGCTGTAACACCAATTTCTGGGGACAGCTTGTACCCATCACCACAGTCAGCACAGTGCTGACTCTTTCTCTTTAACCACAGAATTGGAGCAAGACCGGCTTTTGAGAAGTGACCCCTGTCATATTAGAGTGATATGCATAAACTACATGACATTGAGGGAGAAAACGAGAAGAATTCTGGATCAGGATCACTTCCAAAATATGCTAAATGCATTAATTTTGCAGAGAAGAAAAGGCTATGAAGATAATGATTTTTAGAGGCTTTACAGATTTCTAGTTGGCATATCTCTACCTCTGAGCGTCTACATACAAATATATAGAGCTCAGTTTATAAATGAAGTGTCTCTCCAATACGATCAAAATTTGTGCCCCTCCTCCCTCAGTCCTCATGCTGCACCTCACACTACTACCTACTGGTTTCTTTCTGATGGGTTAAAATCTTGGGTTCATACAAACTCTATAATTTCATGTCATCACCAGTAGGTATAATCAATCCTAGAAGCTACATACCTGATGGTTAGTCCTATCCACCGTATTGGCTGTGGAGGGATGATCTCTAGTGTTCTGACGATTTCGAGTGGAGTTTTGCTGCTCAATGGTGGAGGAAGTTGGGATACAGAACTCTCTGAAGCATCGTTTAAAGTTTTCATCCAGAAATGCATAAAGGACTGGATTCAGGCAGCTGTTTGTGTAACCTAGAGCAATACAGAAGTGCCAGGAAACAGTCTGAAAAGTAGTTTCTGGGATTGTTATCAAGGCCTTAATGATGACGTAAATGTGAATGGGAGTCCAGCAGACAATGAACACAGCTACAACCACCAGCACCATCCTAGTGATTCTTCGAAGATTCCTGTCCTTTTCTTTGGAGCCAGAGAGCATACGGACACTCTTGAGGCGTAATATCATCAGTCCATAGCACACTGTGATGATGAGCACAGGCATGACAAAGGCAAAGATAAAAACGCAGATTTTCAGCAGGTTTTCCCAGTACCAGGTTGGGTGAGAAAATGCTAGTGTGCAATCTATGGAACCTGAATGAAAAGAATTATAAGGAAGAATTAGCAGCAATATTTAATTATGTCATTAGGTATTAACATTGCCACTTTGCTTACTAGTTTATCACCTTGACTTAAGCTAATTTAAGGCTATCAGTACACGAGCCAAAATATTTAAAGAAACTGTAGGAGAAACTCAGTTCTTTGGTGATCTTCAGGGAGAGTTATTTTTATTTTTTCTAAATATCTCATTCTGCTGTCTACTTTGACCACATTAAAGTTTTGTTCAGTCAACAATTAAGGGCCTCTCATCATAAGCTAGATAATCACTGTCCAAAGTCTTTAGGACTTCCCAGCTAATGGATGTCTTCACTTCACTTTTGTTGGGTGGTTTCTCATTCTGGTATGAGGTCTAGAAAGATAAATTTGCTATATAGGCAACCACTTGAAATTGCAAAACAAGCCTCCTTTTAATGTTTTTAGATTTAAGCTCTAATTACTCTTGAAAGAGCTGTATTTTTATTTTCTCATCATCTTGACAAAGTGCAGAGAAATCAGGAACCAGTTGATTATACTCTCTTTGAAATGTTTACTGGGCTTAAAGGGGAAATTTTAATTTAGAAGTATTCAAAGGCATTTTGCTGGAAAAACAATCATTAAAATTACAATTTGACTAAGACTTTGGATATCTCCATGAATTGTACTTGGTTTATGAGTTCACTAACATATCGATCTCTAAATTCTCCAATCCTCATGCCTGCAACATTACTCACCATGCCTGTATTTTGTCGTTGCCATGAACATTACAGGCAGGCCAATGGCTGAAGAGAGGATCCAGTTGCAGACGTTGATGATTTTGGCATTGCGAGGAGTACGGAAATCCAGAGCTTTGACGGGATGGCAGACTGCGATGTAGCGATCAACACTCATGGTACAGAGGGTAAATATGCTGGTGAACATGTTATAGTAATCTATGGAGATCACTATCTTGCAGAGGATGGTTCCGAACGGCCATGTTCCCATGAGGTAATTGACACTCTGGAATGGCAGGGTACTGGTTGCCAAGGCATCTGCCAGAGCAAGGTTAAAAATGTAGATGTTGGTGGCAGTCTTCATTTTGGTGTATCTAGGAAATGAAAGAAGAGGCCAAATCAGAAAAAGACAGCAATGTGAAATATAGTAAGCTTCCAATAATTAAAAAAAAAATCTCAGGATTAGCAGAAAGCATTTGAGATTTGTCATGGATGAACTCTTTTCTATACTAGATTGGCTATTTATAGTCATGTGCATATAGGCTACATATGTAATTTCTCTACCTATCAGTTTCTTTACCTGTAAAATGGATATGATAATAGGTGCCATACTGATTTATTTATAATGTGCCAGCCACAGAAAGCTCTCAGTCAAGTATCCAGACACTGAATAATAATTCATTTTGATCCTAAGCACATAAAATTCATATATATGTATTTAAAATTGTGGAGCAATGTAATTGTGAAAGAATGTCTGGAAAAAGTCCAGCCATTGTTAATATAATGAGAATGGTTTGCACAACATTGATGTAATCTGGCAGCCAAGGAGAGTGGACTGGAATGTACATGTGTGAACAATGACAACTTCACTGTATTAGTCAGTGGGGGCCATAGATACCATTCAGTGAGCAAGTGTAATGTGTGGCCATTGCATTCAAAATGACTGAGTGAGTAGAGCAATGCATTTGTGTCAAATTTTGAATAAGCTTGAACATTCCTCTGAGGAAACTATTAGGATGATTCAGAAGGCTTAAGCTATGGGCAACTTGTGATTGGCAGCTTCATCATGACAACGCACCTGTTTGTTCATGCATCATATCTCATGCAGACATTTTTTGGTGAAAAAAATCACCTGGGTGACTCAGCCCCCTTATAGCCCAGATTTGGCACCCTATGACTTCTAACTTTTTCCAAGACTAAAATCGCATTTGAAAGGAAAGAGATTTCAGACCATTGATGAGATTCAGGAAAACAAGATGGGGAAGCTCATGGTGACTGGAAGAACTGTGTGAGGTCCTCCCAAGGTGCCTACTTTGAAGGGGACTGAGGTGTCATTGTCTTATGTGTAATATTTCTTGTAACTTCTTCAATAAATGTCTCTAGTTTTCATATTATATGGCTGGATACCTTTTGGACAGACCTCATATATGTATGTACATATTTACATATGTGCATGCACACACACACACACACACCAGCTATTATGGGGGCATAGAGATGAGGCAAAGAGACTAGACGGGTTAAGATAAGGAAAGAAGGAACGCATCCTGGAAGTGCAGATGCACAGGTCTGCCCTTATAGTTGCTAGGCGGAGAGAATCCAAACAAAGGCATAGAGTTGAAATGGCATGATGTCTGTTTGGCACAGCTAAAAGGTGAACTCCTACCAGGGAGTGACAATGAACCTGATAGAAGAGGAATACAGAGGCCAGTTCATGGAGAGACTTGTATGCCATGGTAAAAAGATTAGGCTTTATCCAATCTGTAATGGGGAAGCTACGGTTGTTTGTTTTGTTTTTATTATTTAATAGCTTTAGTTATTGTATAATTAAAGTGTACAATTTGATAAGTTTTGACATATGTACACATTTGTGAAACTATTACCATAATCAAGATCAGGGATTGGCAAACTATGGCCTACAGACTCAATTGGATTGTTGCCTGTTCTTGTAAATAGTTTTATTGGAACACACTCCTACCATTTAATTACTTCCAATCTATAGCTGTTTCAGTAATGCAACTGCAGAGTTGAGTAGTTGCAACCAAGACCGTATGACCTGCAATGCCTAAAATATTTATTATCTTGCTTTTTAAGGCAAAAAAAGTCAACTCTTGATCAAGATCATAAGTATATCAATTATCCTCAGAAGTTTCCTTGTGAAGCATTTTAATTTTTCCATCCTATCCATCCCTGCCTTAAACCCCACCAGCAATGATCCTTAGGCAATCACTGATCTTGATTTGTTTTCTGTCATTATTCATTAGTTTGCATTTTCTAGAATTTTATGTAAATAGAATCATTGAGTATATCTTTTTTTTGTCTAGCTTCTTTCACTCAGCATAATAATTTTGACATTCATCCACGTCGTTGCATGCATTAATAATTCATTTTTAATTGCAGAGTGGTATTTCATTGTGAGAACATGCCATAACTTGTTCGTTCAATTCTAGGTAGTTAACTCACAATCGGTCTATTAAGTTCTTTGAGTACTTTTCCAACTTCCTTTTTTTAAAAAAGATTTTATTTATTTATTTTTAGAGAGAAGGGAAGGGAGGGAAAAAGAAAGGGATAGAAACACTGATATGTGACTGAAACATCAATTTGCTGCCTTGCACATGCCCCCAACTCAGGCATGTGCCCTGACTGGGAATCAAACTGGCAACCTTTTGGTTTGCAGGCCGGTGCTCAATCCACTGAGCCACACTAGCCAGCACTACCTTACCAAATTTCTTTTGAACATCTGCACCTGTTATTGGCTTCTCAAATGCAATACTTCTCAAAGTGTGGTTTTTCTTTGTCATTAACCACCACCATGGCCATCACCACAATCAGTAACAGCAAAATAATCAGTCACAATTGTTGGAGCTAGGATGTGAGCTCAGGTTACTTGTGGCCTTAGTTGCAATGCTTTGCTGGTTAATAACCATCTCTTATTATTTCCTAGTTGTTTTTTCTTGTTTCATGGAATACTCTCTTTCATTCCTCTGAAGATGTTAAACAGAAGTATTTTGAAGTCTTTGTGTGATTACCTTTTAATTGTTTCCTCAAGTGTAAACTCTTTTGTTTGTTGTATCCCTCCCTCAAGTCTTTCATGGTATGGTCATTCATTAAATATATGATTATACTGATTTTGAGTTGACCCTTGAGGTCAATATTCCTTGGCAGATTATTCACTGCCTCTGTGTTGTGGCCTCACTGGGGCCAGGAGCTGGAATTAGCTCCCGAGTCTTATGCACCATATGTACAGTTTTCAATAAGAACGGAGGGTGGAGTGAGCTTGAGGGAGACATAGTACGCTGGTGGATGCCTTCTAATCCTCCAGAGCATTGCTGGTCTGCCAGGTATAGCCAGTATCTCTGCCCCAAGCACCAGTTTTTAAATGGACATTGTTGGTTCTGATTAGCCTCTATACTGGGAAACACGCCAGGGCCAGCTAACACGGCTATGATGACTATGGAAATCTACCCCATTGAGGAAATCCCTTTTTCTGAATTCATATTTCAGGAACAAAGTCATTACTGTCTCTAACACTCTTGATCCTTATCTGTTGTGTCATTCATTCTTTTCAAAAAGAGAAGAAGTGACTTGTTTATATGTTTAGGGTGAAGAATTGGATTTGTATAGCTCTATACCTTCCCTTGTCTCTTTCCAAGATTCAGCTGCTCAAAGGAAACACATATTATATCCAACTACTCCAGGTTCTAAATTCTAAAGAGGCTGGTCCCCATGTAAGAGGTCACCAGTGAACCAGGTGTGTTCATGCATTTCATTCTATGATTAGAATTAGGAAGCCATTATTACTACACAGCTAAGTCACAGCCACCAGCAAAGTATTTACCAATAATAAAGCTGATATTTTTTCTCCATCGGCCCATTCATTCTGTTTTATCTCAGATAGTTTGAACATCATCAAGGAAATAAGCAGTGACATTTAATCGGGCCCTTTAAACATCCACATTGCCTGCCAAGAATTTCACTATCATTTTCACAAATTTGTGTATGGCTTTTCATTGATTTATTGCTTCAATTTGTGTTCTTTTTCTAAAAGTCACTCCAGAGTTTGGTGGGCTGGGGATGGAGTCCTGTGCTTATTCTGTCAGCCATCCTGAAAATAACAGATTGCACAGTAATTACTTTAAACAAGTTTTTTATTTGAGAATTTAATAAAAGCAGATATTGTGCTATTAATGAATTTGAGAAAAACTTTCAACCTTTTGCATATTGCACATGGAATCTTAGCTTTGTAATAAATGTGATAATAATATTGAAATTATGTTGGTCTTTTAGTCTGTAAGCTTCTGGAGTATAGAGACCATGATCAGTCTGAACTGTACTGTTCTGCCTGCTTGGCTGCACAACATGATGAATTCTCCTGACCCTAAGCCTGCATCTATTTATCTCTTTAAATAAGACATTCCTGTGCATCTCACACCCTCCAGGCATACTCTTGTCCCTACTGCCATAGAAATAAATTCTGCTTTTCCATTTCATGTTCGTCATCTTACAACTCCCCACGTTGATCCCCATTTTTATCTCTCCCTATTGCCTGAAGAGAAGAAAGGGTAGCATGCAAACAGTGGTGAGGTTGAGTACTGATGAGAAAGAAGAAATCCCCAGAGAGCTCTCAAGGAGCTAGGTGCATTGCTAACCACCAGACTGTGGTATTCATTAATGGAACATAATCCTTTACGGTATCAACCTCAGATGCAGACTGCAATGCAACACAACAAAAACAAGACACCTGTATAGCCAGTACTGAACAGAGATCAAACCAAATTACCTAAACCATAAAAATGCCAAACATTTCACTCTCCTGGATGACATTAAGTGACCAATGCTTCTTATTCAATGACAGCTCTAGCCTTACTCTGTTTGTTCTGCCTCCTAGATAAGAAATTACTGATGCCCATGTTTCTTGCTTTGAGACAACACTCTATCCAGACAGACCTCTGCTTCCTTGAGACTTCTTCCTTGAATCTTCTCCAAACATAAACTAAAATCTCCGTGGTGTTCTCTTACCCCTCCTCCAGCAAGCTTAATAAGCCTAATATTTTTTAGTTCCAAGTCCAGTCTACTGGTTTTTGGCTGGTCAGCATTGAGAGCAGAGTGTACTTGGATCAGAAGGTTATCCCAGCAGCAGCTGGCCAACAGCAATTGGAAAGAAGCATTAGGAATTTTCCAATGATGTCCACAGATGGGTACAGACCACTTGGAGGGCATAGTAGCTACAACAGCTGCCTGCACTACTGGACTCTTAGCAAATATATTCACCCAATATTGTTCTGTAGCAGGCAGGACCCATTTTAGATGGAACTGGGAGCTATGAAAGCTCATATTGGATATCATCTTATTTTGGGGGGGCTGCTCCCCTCTTTCAGAGCCCATGACCATGCGCTGCAGCTGTAGTTGGAGCCTCACAACACTCCAGGTTAACTCTCTGTACCTCGTTTGCATTCAGTTCCTTCAATTAGTCATTTAAAGTGGTCTCAGCATAATGCTCTCCAGTCCAGCATTATGCTAAGTGAAATAAGCCAGGCACTGAAAGACAAATACCATATGATCTCACCTTTAAGTGGAACCTAATCAACAAAATAAAGAAGCAAGCAAAATATAACCAGAGACATTGAAATTAAGAACAATTTGACAGTAACCATAGGGGAGGTAGGAGGGGATAATGGGAGAAAGGGAGGGTTTGAGGAACAACTATAAAGGACACAGGGACAAAACCAAAGTGGGGGGGTGGAATTAGAGGAGGGAGGTGGGGATGGCTGGGGTGGGGATGGGCAATGGTGGGGGGTAAATGCAGACAACTGTACTTGAACAACAATAAAATAATTAAAAAAAATAAAGTGGTCTTTAGTTTTAGAAATCATTGAAACAGACACCTGCTCACTCAACTGTAATGAAATGCTTTCTATTTACAGTGCTTATTTTCAATATCTTCTATAGATATTTTGCTTTTTAACATTAACTGTTAGGAGATTCAGGAACAAAAATCCTACCTTTTAAGGTAGGAACATTCCTGGTGATACTCCAGTCATATCGACTGTTTATTTGATGTTAAGAGCAAGGCCAGATCCACTGAAGTGCTATGAACCTACAGAACAGTGAGCAACTAAAACTGCCTTGATTTTGTTGATCTTCCCCTGTATAGTCTAGTAGAAAAAACACTGGGTTTGGAATTAAAACACATAGGTCTGAGCAAGGTTTCATGACCATGACCAAGTGACTGAACTTCAGTTTTCACAATTGCAAAGAAGTGATTATATTACCCCTAAAAATTACCACTAGAACAAATTAAATGTTGATGGTGATGGATGCTATTTTTGGAATGTTACAACCCTAGCCAACCTTTACGAAATGTTTACTTTATGCCAAGCATTGCTGTAAGCAGTTTATTTGGGTTTTCTGACTTAATCTTCATTACAGACTTCTGAATTGCATGTTATCCCTTCTTTTGTAGATGAATAAGGTTCATGGAGGTCAAAGAGCTTGCTCAAAAATAACAGTGGCAGAGGCAGAATTTAAATCCATAATTCCTTGTTATAGTTTATGTTCTTCACTATTACACTGCACTGTGACAATATGCACCATGTAATATAAGCTATCTGTATGATCAATTATAACTTTATGCCACCATTATCCCCTCCCTCAGCCCCTTGGGTAACTGCCAGTCTGTTCCATGTTTCCATGCCTGTGGTTCTATTTTGCTCGTTAGTTTATTTTGTTCATTGGGTTCCTCTTATAGGTGAGATCATATGGTATTTGTCTTTCACTGAGGGGCTTATTTCACTTAGCATAATGCTCTCCAGTTCCATGGGACAGCAGTGTGGGAACTGACTGTGGGAGTGGGGATGGGAGGAGAGGAGAAGGGCAAAGGGGGAAAATAGGACAACTGTAATAGAATAACAATAAAAATGATTAATGCATAAAACAAAATAATAGCATGGACGAAATTATAACTTTCTGAAGTGCAGCAAACACTTCTGCATATATTTGTGTCAAACGATGCTCACAAAAATTCTTTTGGTAGCTACAACTGTGGTTGTGTCCCTATTTTAAAGAGAACTGAGGATTCGGACAATTGTGAAGGACAAAAATGTTTAACATTGGGAATTTCAGTATCTGAGTATTTGTTACTATGCAGACAAAATATCTAGATGGTTTAATTTGGGGGGAGGTGGTTTGTGTGTGTGTTTGTGTGTGTCCTGTACATATAATCATTAGCCATGTTTAATACTAGCATGATGTGTTGGAGAGGATTATGTATCAGGATGCTGTGTAAGAAGTTGAAATCAAAATGTTCTCATTGCCTTTGAGTTTTGCAACAGAGATTTTTAATTAATGTCCATGATGATCTAATTTCAAATTTTATTGGTCAAAACTGTGGATGAGCATTCCTTGTTTATCCTTTTAATGTGTCATAGAAACTTCTTTGGCATTCGATTAATTCCTGAAACAGTAGTTGCCCTCAAACTTTAAGACCAGTTGAAGAAAAAATAAAGATTATGCAGTTAGTTCCTGTAAATCTTGGCTTATGTAAAATTATATATTTATGATGACTGTTTTCCATCTAAGAATTATACAAGTCTTTATAATGTAACTACCATGCTGACCTAGGATTTTTCTAGGAAAC
>VMDR010025041.1:0-14699 GCA_007922815.1 Macrotus californicus | reverse complement strand
ATTACTACTCTAGCATTCTTTTGGGTAACTTTTGCCCATCATATATTTTTCATTCATTGCCTTTCAACCTTTTTATGCCTTTGTTTTAGCTGTGTCCGTGATAAACAGTATATAACCAGATTTTTTTATTATTGAACATGTGCAGTTCTGATTTTAACTGACAAGTTTAATCTATTTATATGTTAAAATTACTAACATATTTGGACCTATTTCTACAATTCTATATGTTTTTCTTATTTATAATCCTATTCTTTATTTTCCCTCCTTGCATGTTTTTTATTGGATTGATCTGGTTTTATTTATTCGTCTTCCTTTAACTTATTGGCCTATATTTATAGGCTCTTGGTAATTATCTCTACATTTTCAACATGGTCATTAGAAAGTCTAAAGTAAATTAATTTATTCTCATCCTGAATAATCAAGGGCCTTACAAAGCTTTATCGCCAATCACCCTCCTTCCTGTCTTGCTCATTGTTGTAACATAGTATTTTAGTTTTAACTTCTCACGTTGTGCTATTCCTGTGACTAAAATCCCTCAGTAGCTTTACCTTAGAAAGAAGAATATCTGAACCCTTTGCTACAGTATATACACTCAGCATGGTCTGGTCCCTGCCTGCTCCTCCAATCTCCCTGTATGTCCCTCTTCCCCATTGCTCACTGCCCTCCAGCCACAATCATTTTTCAGTTCCTGGAACAGTCTGTAATTGAATACCAATTTCTGTCTCACCTCAAGTCCTAGCCACATGCTTTTCCTCCATTTCAGTAGTGTTCAGCGGTGTTCTTTAATTCTTGCCATTGCTAGCTCTCTCTCATTCTTCTCAGCTTGAATATAATATTCCCAAAGAAGTTTTCTCCTGCCACCCTATGTAGATTGGGTCCTCTCCATCCCATAATTTTCTACAACAGCGCTCTGTTTATTTCCTTCATGTACTTATCACAAGTCATAATTACATATTGGAATATGTGTTTCCTTGTTTAATGCCTGCCTCTCTGACCAGCCTTGGCTCTCTAAGAACATCAGTAGGAATGGAAAAGTAAATGTGAATGAGAAACATTTTAAAAGAAGGCTTTACAAGTTTTTACATCAAATTGATGAGAGAGAAAGAACTAATGAAAGAAAAAGTCAAATGTGATCCTCAGGTTTCTCCTTGGAAAATTGTAAGTATAGAGATATCACTTGACAGAAATTGAATAATTGGGAAAAGAATGCAGTTTGAATAAAATTGAGGAGGGACAAATTACTTTTGCTAATATTACAGATGAAGTAGAGTGGGACATCCATGTGAAGATATGTCATAGAAAATCAGAATTATAGTGGTGAAACACAGGTTAGAGGTCAGGACTAGAAATGTAGTGTGGGAATAACATATTTTTCATTCCTTATCAATTTAATATTCATTTTTTTCATTGAGCCATTCCAAACTTTCTGCTTTCTCCCCATTCATTAAACAAATACTCTTCCTGGCTCTGTGCTAAATACAAATACCTTCGCAATAGTTAAGTGAGGTGGATGCTATTTCCACCCTTGTGAAGCTTACAGAGTAAAGAGGGAGAAAGGCAATTAAATGAGCAGATGCAATAGAATATAATATATCCCATCACAGGAATTAGATAAGGGTGTTATTTAGAGCATGTAGCAAGAAAAATTAACCTAGTTTATGGGGTCAGGAAAAGTTTTCTGAAGAAAATAATACTTCACTGAAACCTAAAAGAGAATAAAGAGTTAGGAAGAGAAAAAAGGAGCAAAGAGACTCCTTAAGTAGAGGAAACATGTATGCAAACTCTTTAAAGCAACAAAGAACATGCATGATCAAATATTTCTACTTTTGCCAAGGAAATATTCTCTATCCAACCCTTAAAGAATTTTTTAAGTTGATTGAGTTATAATTTACATATAGTAAAATTCACCTTTTTAAAGTGTAAAGTTTTAAGAATTTTAACAAACTTGCACAGTTTGTCATTGCAAAAATTTTAACAATTGCAAAAATCAAGATATGTAGTATTTCTATTACAAAAAAAATACTCCCTCGTATCTCTGTACCTCCCTTCCCTTGGCCATCTGGCAACTGCTGACTGGATTTCTGTCCCTATAGTTTTCCCATTCCGAATGTCATATATTGAATAAACAGAAAAATACAGTATGTTGTCTTTTGAGTCTGGCTTTCTTCACAGAGCATAGTGTTTTCGACTCATGAATGGTGCTGCGTGTATCTTCCTTTGAGCAGTATTCCGTTATATAGCTATGCTGTAATTTGTTTCACCAGTTAATGAACATTTGGCATATTTTCAGTTTTTGAAAAATAGGGATAAAACTGCTACAAATATTCCCACAGAGGTTGCTTGTTGTCTGTCTGCCTGTCTGGGTATAAGTCTTCATTTCTTTTAGGTAAATACCTAGGCGTGGGATTATTCTGTCATAGTAAAGGCACATTAAACTTTGTAGGAACTGCCAAGTGCCCCCCAAAGTGGCTGGACCATTTTGCTTTCCCCCCAGCAGCACTGAGATTTCTGGTTGTTCTGCATCCTCATCAACATTTGACATGATCAGCTGTTGCTATTTTTCATTTCAGCCATTCCACTAGGTGTACAGTGGTAACTCATTGTCATTTTCATTTTCATTTTCCTAATGTCTGATAGTATAATATCTTTCTGAGTACTTGTTTGCCATCTGTATATCATCTTTTGTAAAGTGTTCGATCTTTTGCCTGTTTTTTCTTTATTGGATTGTTTTCTTATTATTGAGTTTAGAGAGTCTTGTACACACTCAGGTTACTATTACTTTATCAGATACATGTTTTGCAAATGTTTCTTCCCAGTGCGGGGCTTGTCCTCTCATTTTCTTAGAGCATCAGTCAGAGAGCAGGATTTTTTTTCATTTTGCAAAGTTTAATTTATTAATTTTTTCTTTTCTACCCAACCTCTTAATCCTATTCCTTCCCACTCTTTTCTAGGACAGTCTTCTGTCTCTTTCAATCATGCAGAAGTTTCCCACTGTTTACAGAGATCCTCACTTGCACTTATTGCCCTTCCCCCATTGTTACTACCCTTCTTCTCCTTTATTTCCCTGCCAAATGTTTGGAATAAATGTTCTCTAGGAGCCACCATTTCCTCACTATTTGCCATTAAACCCTGAAATTTTGCTTCCATTCACACCACACTACCAAAACTAACCTCTGGGTGTCACCAAAAAACCTCTCACATGTGATTTCCAATACTATTTTCTAGACCCTAATTCTCTACTTCGTTTTGGCATAACCCTTCCTTACAAAAATTATTTCTTAACCTCTCACTTGCAACTTTTCCCAAAGGCTGATCTAAAGCTGTATAGTATTCCCTTAGCGATTAATTCAGTTGTTATTTATTGTCATGTAAACAAGAATTTCTCTTTTGAATAACTTCAACTTTCTTTTGTTCTGAATTCAGACTGAAGCAATAAACACCAAATAGGTGTTAAATTATTTATAGGTAACTGACTCTCTTAAATGAGTAGAATATCACCATTTGTTTTTTCAATGACTTCATTGTCCTTTTTTAAAGAAAAAAACCCTATACAGCTATACACTGCATAATGACGTTTTTGTCAATGATGGACAGCTTATAAGACCATAGTATCATAAGATCATAATGAAGCTGAAAAACTTCTGTTGCCTAGTGACAAAGTCACATAAGGTCTTCGCACAATGCATTACTCATGTGTTTGTGGTGCTGCTGGTGTAAACAAACCTACAGTACACGATACTTGATAGAAACTTATAGAATAAGGATATAAAGAAAGAGGTTTTGTACAGCTGTATCACATGTTTGTGTTCTTTTTTAAAGATTTATTTCCTTTTAGAGAGAGGGGAAGGGAGGGAGGGAGGAAGGGAGAGAAACATCAGTGTGATCACTTGGTTGCTTCTCACACGCCCCCCAACTGGGAACCTGGCCAACAACCCAGGCACATGCCCTGACTGGGAACTGAACCAGCGATGTTTCAGTTTGCAGGCCGGCGCTCAATCCACTGAGCCACATCAGCCAGGGTTGTATTTTAAGCTAAGTGTTATTACAAAAGAGTAGAAAAGTATTTTTTAAGTAAAAGTTTATAAAGTAAAATGTTATAGTAAGCTAAAGTTATTTGTTACTGAAGAAAAATATTTTACAAATGTACTGTAGCTTAAGTGTAAATAAAGTGTTTATAAAGCCTATAATAATGTTCAGTGATGCTCTAGGACTTCACATTCCCTCACTGCTCACTCATTGACTCACCCAGGACAACTTCCAGTTCTACAAGCCCCGTTTACGGTAAGTGTCCTATGCAGGTGTAGCATTGTTTATACATTTTTACTTACCCTTTATATTTTATATAGGGTTAGATACACAAATACCATTGTGTCACAACTGCCTACTGTATTCAGTACAGTAACAGGCTGTACAGGCTTGTAGCCTAGGAGCAATAGGCTATACCACATAGCCTAGGTGTGTAGTAGGCTCTACCATACCATCTAGAGCTGTGCAAGTGCACTGTATAATGTTTGCACAATGACAAAATCATCTAATGACACATTTCTCAGAATGTACCCCACTGTTAGGTGACACATGACCATATTCCCAATGACATAAGTTTCAGCACGGCCTATAACTGACTTTTATTAAAAATGCTGAGTTATCAGAGTCCAAATGAATGAAAATTTTCTCTAGCTTTTTAATTTTATATACATAGATATATTTTATTCCCCAATACCCTCCTCCCCCTCCCTCCACCCACCGCCTCCTGGCAATCCCCACACTGTTGTCCATGTCCATGAGTTTTTTCTGTTTTTTTCTTTTTCTTTTCTGCTCAATTCCTCCACCCTCAGTACCTCGCCCCATAGCTCTCAGCCTACTATGAGTCTGTCACTACTTTGCTTGTTAGTTCATTTTGTTCATTAGATTCCACATATAAGTACAACCATATGGTACTTGTCTTTCTCTGACTGGCTTATTTCACTTAGCATAATGTTCTCCAGGTCCATGCATGCTGTCTCAAAGGATAAGATTTCCTTTTTTTTAATGGCCTAGTAGTATTTCACTGTGTAAATGTACCACAGCTTTTTTATCTACTGATCAACCAATGGACACTTGAGCTGCTTCCAAATCTTGGCTATTGTAAATAACACTGCAATGAGCATAGGGGTGCATATATTCTTTCAAAATAGTGTTTTAGATTTCTTTGGATAAACTCCTAGAAGTGGAATCACTGGATCATAGAGCAGGTCCATTTTTAATTTTTTGAAGTAACTGCATACTGCTTTCCACAGTGACTGCACCAGTCTGCATTCCCACCAATAATGCACAAGAGTTCCCTTTTCTCTATATCCTCACCAACACTTTTTTGTTGATTTATTGATTATAGCTATTCTGACAGGTAAGAGGTAATATCTCATTGTGGTTTTCATTTGCATTTAGCTGATGATCAGTGATGTTGAGCATCTTTTCATATGCCTATTGGCTATCTGTATGTCCTCTTTGGAGAAGTGTCTATTCAAGTCCTTTGCCCATTTTTTAATTGGGTTGGGTTTGTGTATGTGTGTGTTTGTCAAAAATTGTAAGTTCTTTATAAACTTTGGATATTAGTCCTTTATCAGGCATATCAGTGAATATGTTCTCCCATATAGTGGGTTATCTTTTCATTTTTGTTGATGGTTTCCTTTGTTGTGCAAAAACTTGATAGTTCGATGTTGCCCTACTTGTTTACTTTTTCTTCTGTATCCTTTGCCCGAGGAGATATATCAGAAAAAATATTGCTACGAGAAATGTCCAAGACTTTATTGCCTATGTTTTCTTCTAGGATTTTTATGGTTCTGAGTCCAACATTTAAGTCTTTCATCCATTTGGAGATTATTCTTGTGTGTGGTATAAGAAGGTGGTCTAGTTTTTTTGTGCATATATCTGTCCAATATTCCCAAAATCATTTATTGAATAGACTATCTTTACCCCTTTGTATATTTTTGCCTCCTTTGTCAGATATTAACTATAAAGGCATGGGTTTGTTTCTGGGCTCTCTATTCTGTTCAGTTGATCTATGTCTGTTTTTATGCCAGTACCATGCTCTTTTGCTTACTATGGCCTTATAGTACAGTTTGATATCAGGTAGTGTGATTCCTCCAACTTTGTTCTTCTTTCTCAAGATGGCTGTTGCTATTGAAGATTTTTTGTGGTTCCTATAAATTTTTAGAATATTTGTTCTAGATCTGTGAAATATGCCATTGGTATCTTGATAGGAATTGTGTTGAATCTGTAGATTGCCTTGGAGAGCATGGACATGTTTACGATGTTAAGTCTTCTTATCCATGCACACAGTACATGCTTCCACTTATTTGTATCTTCTTCAATTTCTTTCTTCAGTGTCTTATAATTTTCTGAGTACAAATCTTTTACATCCTTGGTTAAATTTATTCCTAGGTATTTTATTCTTTTTGAAGCAATTGTGAATGGGACTTTTTTCTTAGTTTCCCTTTCTGATAGTTCATTATTGGTGTATAAAAACGCAACTGATATTTTGTACCCTGCTACTTTACTGAATTCATTGATCAGTTCTAGTGGTTTTTTTGGTGGAATCTTTAGAGTTCTCTATATACAGTATCATGCCATCTGCAAATAATGACAGTTATACTTCTTCCTTTCCAGTTTGGATGCCTTTTATTTCTTCTTCTTGTCTGATTGCTGTAGCTAGGACTTCCAGTACTATGCTGAAATAATAGTAGTGGAAGTGGACATCCCTGTCTTGTTCCCAATCTTAAGGAAAATGCCTGGAGGTTTTGCCCACTGAGTATGATGTTGGCTGTGGTTTGTCACTTATAGTCTTTATTATGTTGAGGTATGTTCCCTCTGTTCCAACTTTGGTGAGCATTTTTATCACAAATGGGTGCTGGATTTTATCAAATGCTTTTTTTGCATCTATTGATATAATCATGTGGTTTTTAGTCTTCATTTTGTTTATGTGGTATATCAGGTTTATTGATTTGCAAATACTGTACCAACCTTGCATCCCCAGAATAAATTTCACTGGATTATGGTGTTGACCTTTTTAATGTATTGCTAGATCTGATTTGCTAATATTTTGTTCAAGATTTTAGCAACTATGTCCATCAGGATTATTGGCCTATAATTTTCTTTCTTTGGAGTGTCTATATCTGGTTTTGGAATTAGGATAATCCTGGCCTCAAAAAATGAGTTTTGGAGGCTTCCCTCCTCTTAAATTTTTTGAAATAGTTTAATAAGGATAGATGTTAGCTTTTCTTTGAATGTTTGGTAAAATTCACCTGTGAAGCCATCCAGTCCAGGACTTTTGTTTCTTGGGAATTTTTTTTATTACTGCTTCAATTTCACTATTTGTAATCTATCTATTCAGATTCTCTGATTCTTTCTGATTCAGTTTTGGAAGATTGTATGTTTCTAGAAATTTATCCACTTTGTCCAGATTGTCCAATTTGATGGCATATAGCTGTTCATAATATTTTCTTACAATCTTTTGCATTTCTTTGGTGTCAACTGTTACTCCTCCTCTTTCATTTTTTATGTTATTTATTTGGGTCCTCTTTCTTTTTTTCTTGATGAGTCTGGTTAAAGGTCTGTCAATCTTGCTTATCTTTTCAAAGAACCAGTTCTTGGTAGCATTGATCTTTTTTAGTTTTTTTTTTAGACTATTTTGTTTAGTTCTGCTTTAATCTTTATTATTTATTTTCTTCTACTGACTTTAGGCTTTGTTTGTTGTTATTTATCTAGTTTCATTAAGTATAAGTTTAGACTGTTTGAGATTTTTCTTGTTTCTTAAGGTAGGTCTGTAATGCTATGAATTTCTTTCTTAAGACTGCTTTTGCCGTGTCCCATAGATTTTGGATAGTTGTGTTCTCATTTTCATTTGTTTGAAGGTATTTTTTTTTTCTTCCTTGATCTCATTGTTAAGCTATTCACTGTTTAGTAACATGTTCTTTAGCCTCCATGTCTTCGTGTGTTTTTCAGTTCTTTTTTTGATTGATTTCTAGTTTCATATCATTATTGTCAGAGAAGATCCTTGACATGATTTCAATCTTCTTAAACTTATGGAGACTTGTTTTGTGTCCTAATATATGTTTTATCCTAGAAAATGTCCCATGTGCACTTGAAAAGAATGTATATTCTGCTGCTTTGGGGAGAAATATTCTGAAGATATCAATTAAATTCATTTGATCTAGTGTGTCATTTAAGGCCGCTATTTTCTTGTTGATTTTCTGTCTGGAAGATCTATCCATTGATGTCAACAGGGTGTTAAAATCCCCTGCTATGATTGTATTACCGTAAATCTCTCCCTTTATGTTCATCAAGATTTGCTTTATATTTTTAGGTGGTCCTATGTTGGGTGCATAAATGTTTACAAGAGTTATATTCTCTTTTGGATAGCTCCCTTTATCATTATGTAGTGTCCTTCTCTGTCTCTTATGATAGCTTTTGTTTTAAAGTCTATTTTGTCAGCCCTGGCTGGGTAGCTTCATTGGATAGAGCATCATCCCAATACACCAAGGATACAGGTTCAATCTCCAGTCAGGGGACATACAAGAAGCAACAAACAAATGCCTAAGTTAGTGGAGCAATAACTCAATTTTCTCCTTCTCCCTTCCTCTCTCTCTAAAATCAATAAATTAAAAAAAAAAAGTCTATTTTATCACATATAAGTATTGCTGACCTTATCCCAGCTATTTTTTCATTTCCATTTGCATGAAATATCTTTTTCTATCCCTTTACTTTTAGTCTGTGTGTATCTTTCATTCTGAGGTGGGTCTCCTGTAGACCACATATTTATGGGTCTTGTTTTCTTATCCTTTCAAATAACCTGTGTCTTTTTATTGGAGCATTTAAGCCATTTACATTTAAAGTGATTATTGATAAAAACATATTTATTATTTTTTCTTTTTCTTAAAGCAAGTCCTTTAACATTTCTTATAATTCTAGTCTGACTATAACAAACTCCTTTAGCTTTTCTTGTCTGGGAAGCTCTTTATTTCTCCTTTAATTTTAAATGATAGTCTTAAAAGTAGTCTTGGTTCTAGGTCCTTGTTTTTCATCATTTTGAATTTTCATGCCAATCCCTTCTGGCCTGAAATGTTTTTGTTGAGAAATCAGCTGACAGCCTTATGGGGGCTCCCTTGTAGGTAACTAGCTATCTTTCTCTCGTGGCTTATAAGATTCTCTCCTTGTCTTTAACCTTTGCTATTTTAAATATGATGTGTCTTGGTGAGGGCCTGTTTGGGTCCATTTTGTTCAGTACTCTTTGTACTTCCTGGACTTGTGTGTCTTTTCCTTCACCAGGTTAGGGACATTTTTGGTCATTATTTCTACAAATAGGTTTTCAATCCTTTGTTCTGTCTCTTCTCCCTCTGGTATCCCTATGATATGGATGTTGTTATGCTTCATGTTGTACCAAAGGTCCCTTAAACTATTCTCATTTTTTAAATTCTTTTTTCTTTTTGTTGTTCTGATTAGGTATTTTTTTCTGCCTTTTCTTTCAAATCACTTATTCAATCCTCTGCTTCATTCAACCTACTGTTTACTCCTTCTGGTGTACTCTTCTTTTCAGATATTGTGGTCTTCATTTCTGATCTAGAGTCAGATGCGCTACCATTGCACCACGAGGTCCTTATTTCTGATTGGTAATTTTTTATGGTTTCTATGTGCTTTTTTCATGCTATTGAGTATCCTTATAACCATTACTTTGAACTCCATATCTTATAAATTGCTTGTCTCCATTTCTTTTAGCTCTTTTTCTGAAGATTCCCCCTGTCCTTTAATTTCTGGCCTGTTTATTGGCCCATTTTGTCTGACTCTTTGTGTTTGTTTCTATGTTTTAAATAGATCTGCTATCACTCCCAGTTTTTGTGGGGTAGCTTTATGTAGTAAGTGTCCTGTGGGGTCCAGTGGTGGAGAGTCCTTGATCATATGAGCTGGGTGCTCCAGAAATGTCCCTTGTGTGAGTTGTGTGGGCCCTCTTGTTGTAACTGAGTCTTGATTGCTAGTGGCCTGTTTCTGTGTGGGATCAACCCTCAGGCTGGCTAACTGTGAAGCTCAATACCAAACACGGTGTATGAGCTGCTGTGCAGGGGCTGATCCCACCAAGTAGAATTCCCCCTAGTAGGGTTTGGTGTCTACCGAGATCTCCCTTTGGATATGCTGCCTGTGAAGCTTATTGGATCCTGCTCTCATGTCGTCTGAAGCTGGTTACTGAGTGTGTTGGTTCTGGGCCTCTTGGGAGAGACTCTGGTACAGGCCAATATAAGATGTTGCCTGTGACTGGCCCTCAGCAACTTGTTTGGAGTTCAAAGAGATCCACAGCTTGTGGCTGCCTTTGCTGTGTCTGGGTGTGCGCAGGAAAGACCTTTCATTATATTTTAATATATGTCTATACATATTACATAATATATTAATAAAAAATACAGTCCATGGACAATCTCCTAGGCCAGGGAGATAAATAGCTATTCTAATCACAAAGGTTGTTTCTAATATGTACATATATATTTTTAGGTAGAGAAGGTAAATTACACTGAAATTGATTTTTCCCCTAAAGTAAAATCATAAAGAGGCACAGCAAAGAAGTTTCCGTTTTGATTTTGCCACACCGGAACCATTAATAGCAAATCGTTTCATTCTTCTCAGGTATTCCCCCAACCACCACCCTTTTCCTTTTCTATTTGCCTTCTCTTTCTTTTCCCCTTTTTATTTCCTCTAAATAGCATAATAACCAGAGAATATGACTGAATTAAATCATTTCTCTCATCTCTAGGTCAAGATCATTCCTTCTTATTATCCCATCTATCTCTTCTGCTGGCTCACATTACCTACTAGAAAGTCTGCTTTCAGATAGATGGCTCCTGCTTCTTTCTTCTCGGACCAGAGCAAAACAGAACAATGACTACAATTTTCCTGAAATGTCTTAAGGCCAGATTAGGGGAATCAAAGCCCTGAAGTCTTCTGTGTCTCTGTCATGATGATATCAGTGCATTCTGAACATACTGGAAGGCAGTGTAATATGGTAGAACCGGCTTTGAAGTCAGAAAGACCTCAATGCAAATCAACTCTGACCATCACTTACTAGTTGTTTTTTTTTTTTTTACCAGAAAGTCAATAAACCAGCTAAATATGTTTCCTCCTCTGTGAAAGAGAGTAATAATATCTACTTTAACAGGAAACATGAGTAAAAAAATTTCTACTTAGTAAGTATTTAATACATTTTGGTCCATTTCACCCTTTTCCCACAATAATATTTTGTTATTTGAGAATGTCTTTTTAAAATGTCAACCTTTCCTTGGTGCATTGACGTAAGGCAAATCCCTTGGGACTTTCCGTAGGATGCACTGACATGACAGATAAGGGAATACATTGCATTCTGATTATATTTGCATCTTAACAAGGTTCCAAGATAGGAATTTTTGATATGGCAGGAGTTAGTGGTGTTGAGAAATCTAAACTTCCTATGAGACATATCAAGAAGTTTATAAAAGCATGGATATAGGAGACATAATTTATTTCTGCCTACTCTGTGGCCTACAGACCCCAGGTTAACAATAGATACATTGGTATCAGTCTTCAATTGTACTACTTTACATAGAAAGGGTTCTAAGATCACAAGTCTACAAATAAAGTTGAAGTTGCCTTATATAGCTTTTTCTTTGTCTTGAAATATTGTACATATAGTATACAAAATACATTAAACATTAATTTTAAACTATATTGATCATATTAAGGGTACACATGGTCTTTGAGCAATATATTTCTATGAGTCTCTCCTAGAATATACTCACACGTGTACACAAATATATATGTAGAAGCATCTGCATTGCAGCTCATTTGTACTAACAAAGACCAGAAACAATTTGTTAAGTATTATAGAGTAGTCATACAAGGGAATAATATGAATCCATTAAATAATAAACACTTATTAATTAAATAGCAACTGCATGCCCAGAATCTTATTAAGTGCTGAAGGAGAACCAGGGGTGTCCAACCTTTTGGGATCTCTGAGCCACACTGGAAGAAGAGTTGTCTTGGGCCACACATTAAATACATTATGACATGTAATCACAAAAAAAATCTCACAAACAAAATGTTTTAAGTAAATTTACAACTTTGTGTTGGGCCACATTCATAGCCATCCCGAGCTGCATGTGGCCCTTGTGCTGCAGGTTGGACAGCCCTGGATAAGCCACGGTTCTTATCCTAGAGGAGCTTATGACCTGGCAGGAAAGGATCAAAGGTACACAGATCTCTGGTTTTAAATTATGTGTCTTCTATATGAGTGGACATTTTTGTGTTCTTGAAAAAGAATCTTCTGGCCTAGGAGTCAGCAAACTACAGTCTATAAGCTAAATACAACTCCTTGCCTATTTTGTAAATAAAATTTTATTCAACACAGCCATGCCTATTTATTTACCTATGATCTATGGCTACTTTCCCGATACACAGTTAAATAGTTGCAACAGACACTGTTTGGCCTACAAAGCCAAAAGTACTTACTAACTGGCTCTTTACTGAAAAACTTTGTCAACTCAGCTTAGGGCTTTAAAAAAATACCTTAAAATTTGTTTGCAATCAAGCTTGGTGATTTTAAAATATGTCCATAAATTCTTTGATATACCTTCTCTTAAAATATGAAGGTTAATTCCCCTGTCTTCGAGTGAGGAGAATTTAGCAACTTTCTTCTAACAAATTGAGTATGGCATAAATAAAGGCATATGACTTCTTGAGACTGAATCATGAATGATGTTACAGCTTTCTTTGTCTCTCTCAGATCACTTACTGGGAAAAGCCAATTGCTATGTTGTATACTCAAGTAGTCCTATGGAAAGGTCCGTGTGGCAAGGAACTGAGATCTCCTGCCAAGAGCTAGTAAGGCACTAAGGCCTTCTATAAGCAGCCATGTGCATGAACCATCTTGGAAGGATGCTTCAGTTCCAGTTAATCCAGTATTTTCAGATAACTGGAGTCCTGGACAACATCTTAACTGCAACCTCATGAGAAACCCTGAGTAAGAACTACTCAGTTAAACCACTCCTGAATTCTTGACCCATAGAAACTGTGAAACAAAAAATATCTGTTTTCAGCTGCTAAATTTTGGGGTAATTTGTTATTCAGCAACAGACAACTAACCACAAAGCTGAAAACTATAGATGCTCAAGAGCAGTGGGTCTATAAAACATTTTCTTAAAGGGTCAGTCAATATTTTAGGCTTTTGGACCATATGTTGTCAACCCCACTTTGCTCTTATAGCAGGAAAGCAGCCATACATAATCGGTCAACAAATGGACATGGCCATGTTCCAATAAAATTTTATTTACAAAAATAAGCAGCAGGCCTTGTGGGCCATGGCTTGTCAACCTCTGTTCTAGAGAAATCTATTTTAATAGTATTAAGCAATGATTAGAAATTAATGATAGCAACTAGGGGATTTCTCAGCTTAATGCTGCAAAGCCAACTACCAAGGATATCCTTGATTACAAAAAGGTATGTGTAAAATACAGTTTTTATATTTCCCTGTAAGTTTTTGCCAAGAGGAGAAGAGAAATTAGATATTTGAAAGATTAATCGGACTTTTCTCCTAAGAAATATAACAGAATAAAGACTGAGTACCAACCAGATAAGAGAATAAGAAAACCAAAAATAGGAGAAAACTGCTCTTAGGGTCTTTTTACCAAACTGCTAAAATCTTTGAGCACCAGTGCCAGAACTGGTATTTTAAACATGAAAAGCAAGCTTGTTAGGAATGGAAGGAAGATAATTTTCCATTAATATCTGGAGAGAGAACAAGGAATTAATATGTAGTTGATAACTATTAATAAAAATTAAAAAGTGACCCAAACTTTGAGTCTATTTCCTAACATTTTGCTCTATGTATATTACCTTTTTTTGTGGTCCTTAAAAGTTAGTAATTGTTCAGAGCTATAAATTTACTAAACATAATGTTATGAAAAAAACTCATAACATGCTGTTAGAAGGGAGCCTGATTAGATCTTCGCATTATAGTCAGAAGTCATTGTTTTTAGTGGCAACTCCTTAAACTGTAGACTTCCCATGCAGTCAGGTGTTTATGTAAGAAATGTCCAAACATGTAGAGAATTTTTATGAGTTTACTTGAGCCAAATTGACAACAATTGCCAGGAACCAAAATCTCAACAGATTGAGAAAACACTCCAAAGAATGCAGTTGTGTGACTCATTTTATGTATTAGAATAAAAGGAGAAGTGAGGAGGGGTACATGAAATCTATTGGTGTTAGAATAAGGAGACAGGAGAAAGTAAAAGGGGAGGAGATCTCTCACATTGGATAAAAAGTGAAAACAGAGAGACACATATTTCTTTTACATTTGTGGGTACAAGATAGTTAATAATTAGCATTTACAGCAGCACGTGGAGAGGGATGTGGAAAAACAAGATAACCATGAGGGGTTCTACATGCCTGGTGTTTACTAGGGATTTGATATACATTAGCCATGACTATAATAGGTCTGGGGTTGCGTGTGTGGATGAAAAAAGGGACCACATACTAAAGGTGACAAACTCAGGAGAGGCCTGCATGGTTCACCTTACAAATTCAGAGATGGAAAGTAACCACATAGGATGGTCTGAACATAAAAATGGTGGGTCCTAGGCTTGTAACCCACCAAGCCCAGTGGGTTAGTTGTATTCAACTATACACAATGAAAGTTGTGTATAGCT
>VMDR010025040.1:0-14699 GCA_007922815.1 Macrotus californicus | reverse complement strand
GTGTAAGGAATTTAAACTTCAAGAAAATTTAAAGTGGTGTGTGTGTTGCATACAGAAGAATCATCTAAATACATTGCTAACCTAGAGCAGGAATCACTTTCTTCTCAATTAAGTAATTGCCATATTTTCAGGGAGAAAAATTAATTTATATTACCTGCCTCCCTCTTAGTTTCAATAGCAATGATACTTGCTAATTAAATAAAATTATTTGTGGTAGAGGGAATGGTGATGTTGCTTCCATTTGGCTCTTCAGCATATTATCTAATCTTAACAAATCTTTCCAAGATACTGTTTTGTCAGATTATGTTATAATGTGAACATCTTTTTTCATCCAGAATTCTTTCAATTTCCTTACACGCTTTTAAATAATTCACATTTCTATATGCTTTTTACCCTATGCCTTTCAAATTCATTCAAGATTTCCCTTTAAAATGGCATCTGACTACCAGCTTAATACACAGTTCTTTCACTCCCCATTAAAGTATCCATAAAGGTACACAAAAAATTTTTATAACTCTGAAAACTCTGACAATCTCCCTGTTGCCAGAGTCTGAAAACAATTTATATTATCTGCATGTCTGATGAAACCAAATTAAAAAGCACAATCGATGGTCCACCTTAACTGTGTAAGTCTTCCCACCTAGAAGCGTGAAAACTTGTCTCTTCTTCCTCACTGTCATCTCGGCAGCCACCTTCCTCTGCCCATTGTGAGCAGCTGCGGTGCAGTTCATACCCACCACTGCCTATCTCTAGCAGTATCTCCATTTATACTCTCATCTGGAAACGTACTCCCAAAACAACTGAAAAAAAATGGGCAGGATTTGATATTGAGGATGGTACTTAGCACCTAAAGTCTACACCGTAAGAGCAGTGGAGGCAGAGATGAGATGAGAAAAGGGTTTTGCATTCTGATGATTTTCAGTTTGGGGTACTCATCTCTTTAGGGTTTTATAGAGCCAAATACTGTGGATAGGAGAATGTGCTGGATCACATCAGCCGCTCTGTTATTTTAGACCCTGGGAAACACGAGGAATTACAGTAGGAGCTGTGCACATCAAACTTGCTATCCCATGACCAGTCTAAAATAAACATTTGCCCAGCACACATGTGGAAAAGTATTGGAGTTGAAACAGTCTCTTGGGTTAATATATACCACAGGTGGGGACAGTCCCTCCCTCAAAAATTGGAAATAGAAAACAATTTTCCTCCTCACACAACCACATCAAAATTATAACTAAGATATAGAACTATCACTCAGAACCACCAAAAATTTAGCTGATGGAAGTCCTACAACTGTGGAATTAAAGAAGAAACCACACTGAGACTAGAAGGAGGGGTGGAGTAACAGAATGTGCTGGTCCCACACCCACATGTGGTAGATTAAAATCAGGAGGGATATCTCAGCAGTGAGGGGTCCCATCCCCGTACCAGGACCCTCCTTCCCAGGATTCCAGTGCCAGGAAATAAGTCTCCATAACTTCTGGCTATAAAGACCAGCAGGGATTAAGGCTGTGGAAGACAGGAACCTCTAGGATTTAAGTAAAGACCCTCTTCTTAACTGTCTCAGGCAGCTCCTCTTAAAGGGCCTGTGCACAGACTTACTTGGACTCACCCCCTCTGAGCTCCAGTGCAAGGGCAGCAGATTGAAAGGCATCAGAGACATATGGGGAGGAACCAAATTGTCAGGCATCAGGGCAAGAGTTGGGGGCAGCTTTCTCCCAGAAGAAGTGCTGGAAGAGGCCATTGTTCCTTTTTTGAGCTCTCCCCCCACAAAGCCCCCAGGCAGGTTCCATATCTGAGACTCCATCAGCCTAGATCACACTGTTTGCCATGCCCTGGTGATTTCCTGAGGCCCAACCCCACCCACTTTCAGTCCCAACCAAGCTGTTTCCAGTGGCTTTCCATACAAGTGTCTTGTCCCATGCTTCAAATTTTCCTAAATTCTCTCAAACAAGCAGAAGCTGACTTTGGTTCACAGCTTCGCCTCACCTCGGCACCTCCAAGCCCAGAACAAGTAGCAGCCATCTGCAGATCGCTTTGTAGTTTGTATCCTGTGTGACCCTGGACAAAAGACAGGTCATGGCTGACCTTGGACATGCCAACAGCAATCAAGTCTTGACTATAACAAGAAGATGTACACAGCCCACATGATGAGCATACCTTGAGTACTCAGCTTGGGTAATAGGGGATATGGTGCCAATGGACCCTACAGGATACTGACTACCTTAGGCCAATTTATCAAGCCTGGGAGACATAGCAGCACTAATGTTTATAAACAAACACAGGGAGGCTGCCAAAATGAAGAGACAAAGAAACAGGGCCCAAATGAAAGAACAGAACAAAACTCCAGAAAAAGAATTAAACAAAATGGAGACAAGCAATCTACTAGATGGAGAATTCAAAACACAACACTGCTTATAAAGATGCTCAGTGAGTTTAGTGAGGACTTCAATAGTATGAAAAACATGCAGTCAGAAACAAAGGATACACTAATTGAAATAAAGGACAGTTTACAGGAAATCAACAGTAAAGTGAATGAAGCCAAGAATCAAGTCGGTGATTTAAATATAAGGAAGCATAAAACAACCAATCAGAACAGCAAGAAGAAAAAAGAATTTTAAAAAATGAGGGTAGTGTAAGAAGCCTCTGGGACAACTTCAAGCATATCAACCATTCACATCATAGGAGTGCCAGAAGGAGACGAGAGAGAGAAAGAAATTGAAAACCTATTTGAAAAATAACGACAGAAAACTTACCTAACTCTATGAAGGAAATAGACATACAAGTCCAGAAAGCACAGAGAGTCCCAAATAAGATGAACCCAAAAAGGCCCACACCAAGATACATCATAGTTAAAATGTGAAAGGTTAAAGACAAAGAGAGAATCTTAAAAGCAGCAAGAGAAAAGCAGTTAGTTACCTACAAGGGAGCACCCATAAGACTTCCAGCTGATTTCTCAAAAGAAACTTTGCAGGCTAGAAGGGACTGGCAAGAAGTATTCAAAGTGGTAAAAAGCAAGGACCTGCAACCAAGATTACTTTACCCAGCAAAGTTATCATTTAGAATCTAAAGGCAGGTAAAGATCTTTCCAGACAAGAAAAAGCTAAAGGAGTCCATCATCACTAAATCAGAATTATATGAAATGTTAAAGTGTCTTCTTTAAGAAGACAAAGATCAAAAATATGAACAATAAAATGGCAATAAATACATATCTATCAACAATTAAATCTAAAAAATAAACAAGCAAGCAGAACAGAAACAGATTCATAAATAAAGAGAACATTTTGATGGTTGCCAGATGGGATGGGGTTGGGGACTATGGGCGAAAAAGGTGAAGGAATTAAGAAGTACAAATAGGTAGCTACAGAATAGTCATGGGGATATAAAATACAGCATAGGGAATATAGTAGCCAAAGAACATATATGCATGACCCATGGACAAGGACAACAGTGTGGGGATTGCCTGAGGGAGTGGGGGGGTTGGGTGGAGAGAGGAAATGGGGAAAAATTAGGACAATTGTAATAGCATAAACAATAAAATGTAATTTTTTTAAAATTTGAATGGAGAAGGAAATAGGGGACGATCTACTCTTCAGCCCAGAAAGTGAAATGGATCATCAGCCAGAGCACAGAAAGGAAAAACATTCCTCTGAAAAAGATTTATTATGAAAACAAGAAAAAAAATCATAGAAAACTGATGACTTTCTAGCAAAAACAGAGTTTACATGAAACCAAGCAAAAAGTATTAAAGAGGAATTTTTTTCCTAAGTACCATTGATTATAATAGTGACAACTCATCTACAATATTTTGAATTTCAAATTTCTTAGACTTCTTGTCCATATTTACTAACATTTCACTTTGTACCAGTACTGGAAGTCTCTAGCACCTCAGGGAAGCATACTAAAGTGGTCATTTGTTTTGTTTTGCTGTTTTCAATTATGTTTTACATACTATTTTCTTCTTTTAAATGTTCATATTGAAGTAACTTCAGATTTATAGAAAAGTTGCAAGAAGAGTAGAGATCCCACATACCCTTCACCCAGATTCCCAAGTGTTTAAGACTTCCCACATTTGCTTCATGATTTCCTCTCTCTGCATATACATATTTTCCTGAACTTTT
Source organism: Macrotus californicus (assembly GCA_007922815.1). Classification (NCBI taxonomy): domain Eukaryota; kingdom Metazoa; phylum Chordata; class Mammalia; order Chiroptera; family Phyllostomidae; genus Macrotus; species Macrotus californicus. Next base: position 10,578 of record VMDR010025040.1, on the reverse strand, counting down.
TGAGTTGTATTTAAATTGTAGACATGATGGCCCTTTATCCTCAAACTCTTCAGTGTGTGTTTCCTAAAAACAAAAACACTGTTTTTCATAAACACAGTATAAGGATCAAAGTAAGAAAAATAACATAGATGTTAGGTGATTTTCTAATCGGCAATCCTTATTCAGATCTCACCAATTGTCCCAACAATATCCTTGGTAAGAGAATAAAAACCCAGTTCACTTGTCCCATTCATCTGTCGTGTTTCTTTGTCTCCTTTAATCTGGAACCGTTCCTCAATTTTTCTTTGTCTCTCTTAACCTTGCAGTTTTGTTGAATACAAGACAATTTATTTTGCAGAATGTCCTGTAATTTAGTTTTGTCTGATGTTTCCTTAAGATTAGATTCAGGTTATGCATATTTGGCAGAAATGCCACAGAAGTAATTCTGTGTTTTTCTCAGTGCATGGTTTCAGGAGGCCAATGGTGGCAATTCGTCCCCTTATGTGTAATGTTAACTTTGATCACTTAGTTCCGATGATGCCGGTCAGGTTCCTCTCCTGTAAAATTAATTCTTCCCTCTGTAATTATTAACTTGCAGAGGCACACTTTCAAACTACAGTAAGTATCCTCTTCCTCCTAATACTTTCATATGCTACTTTTTTATCCATTGATGATTCTTGTCTGAATGATTGTTTTACTATATTGGTTGCCAAATGGCTATTTACCAACTGTCTTTTCTTTATCACTTACTGGTTCACTTTCTACTATAACAAAGAGTTTTTCTGTCTCATTCATTCATTCATTCATTCATATCAGATGTACTCATGGATTCTTATTTTATTCAGTAGGTTTTTTGATCCTAAAATCATTCCAGATTTTGTCAGTAGGAACCTCTTCTAGCTGGATCACTTGTACATTTGACATGTCCCCATTGCCCTTTGAGCATCTTATATTTTCCTAGCCTTAGCCCTGGAAACAGCCATTTCTTTAAGGAGCCCTGGTTCCTTTTAGTGGAGAGTGGTATTTAGAATCCATCAGAGTAATGTAGCTTCTATACCTTCTCAATCAACATAACTAGGATACAGATGTATGTACATATGCACACCCACACACATCTGTATCTTTCTCTATCTATATATGTATATTAAAGCCATGAGTGCATATCAGTGCTTCATTTTCAATCTAACACAACAGAGTTTATTCTAGACTTTCTACTTTCCGAGTTTGTAACTTCTTTGAAAATGAGAACTCTGCCTTCCATTATCCACAATGTATTTATTTGCTTAATCTTTATCCAGAGTTTTCTCTTGTAAAAGTGTTTTGATCAAAAATCCTTTTACATGGCAGCATGAGAAAGATTTTAAGGGAAAATTCATGTTTTTAATTTGAAATAAAACTATAATTTGGATTTTTAACTGTCTTTAATCTAAGCATTTCTAGTATTGGCCCCATTCTTATTTGGAAGTTTATTCACAACTCATGAACTAATTTTCCATTTTTATATTTTTCACAAGTTACTACATGCGCTTAAATTTAGCTATTCAGCAAATTCTAATCATTAAGTAGCAAGCACTTATTGAAAATATCCTAATTATCTTTGGAAGCACTTGCAATTAGAAAGTACAGAAAAGTATTCAAACTAGGTTCAATATTGTTGGATCATGTATCTGAAAAGTCCAGATATAAATTTGCTTTTGAGCACACTTGCTTCCAATGATTCAAATTATGTCTTCAAGACCCAGTCTCTATTCATTGCTTACCTTTGTTCCCCTTGTGATGTCAGGAAGGCTGCATGAAGCTCCCAATTTATATCCTCAAAGCTGAGCCCAAAAAGCACAACTCTATCAGTTAAGCACAGGTAATGGGAATAGCTAGCTGAACTGGATTTGCTTAGCTTGATCATATGCTCATTCATGAACTAGTTATGACCAGAGTGTGCAATGATGTACTGGCCAAACCAAGGTCATGTGCCCACTTTCTGAGCCCCATCTAAACAACATGGAAAAATAAGGGGGACACGGTCCACCAAAGAAAATTCAAGGAATTGTTAGCAGAAGGGATAAACAAAAGGACAGATGTGCAACATAGCATTGCGGTAGTCATCTCACTAGCTTGGCATAAGAGAAAAAGGAAGCTCCTTTAAGGGAGAAAAGTGAACTTCTATTACAGTGATTAAGCAAAAGTGAATACACATACCTTACTTCAGATAGATTCTGCTCTGTGTATGTAGATACTCATTTAGAAAAAAACTAAAAAATAATAGAATATTTTCAACTTTATTGTGACACTGATAATGTCTTGAAGTTGCCCTCCCTGACTTCTAGTAAACCACTGCTTATAAAGTATTAAACATCTGAATTGAAGAAAGCTATGTAGGTAAATATTACTAATCATAAAAAATCCATCTAGTTACTCTTTCATTGCATATTTTTTAAACATTCACAATGTGTTTATTTAAAGATTTTATGTATGTATGTATGTATGTATTTATTAATTTATAGAGGGAAAGGGAGGGAGAAAGAGAGGGAGAGAAACATCAATGTGTGGTTGCCTCTCATGCACCCCTAACTGGGGACCCAGCCCACAACCCAAGCATGTGCCCTGACTGGGAATTGAACCAGTGACCCTTTGGTTCTCAGGCCAGCACTCAATCCACTGTGCCCAGCCAAGGTTCATTGTGTATTAAAGGATATTTGGTATTGAGTATGGGAGGCATGGAGGAAGGAGATGAGTTACATCAGGGAAAATCTGGACACCAGAGTTGAAGAAAAGCTTGGACAAATATAAAGAGGAGAAATGCAAGAAATGTTTGAGGAATAATTATTAGGATATTAGGGAGGATAGATTGGGAATTGTTTGTGATTATTGCATAAAGGGTAATAAAAAGTGAAAAAAAGTAAATGTATACAGGGCTTTGAATGTTTGAGAAATCTGTCATTTATCATCTGTGTGGAAGGAAGATGTGTTTTAAACAGATGGTATATAAAATGGATCCAATAAAGAAACAAAATTAGGAGATTATGGTAATAGACCGTATAGAATGTTATCAGAGCCTGAGGCAGGGCGGTGATAAAAGGAAAGGTGCAGATACATTTCACAAATGGAATCAAAAACACTTGGTGGCCTGTTGGATTTGGCGATAAAGATGAAAAAGTCGAACGTGGCTTCAAATGTTTGCATCCAGTACCAGGGGGACTGAGAAGAACACAAACTGAGTAGAAACACAGTAGAAGAAGGAGGTTTAGAGGGTAGACAGTGAGCTTTGTTTTGGAATGTTAATTTTGGATTATTTGTAGAACACCACCTTCAATTTTTCCACGATGCCTAATGCATATTTCTATAACTGTTACACATTATGTGATCATTTAAATCTGTAACATTCAGCTTCTGCCGAGTCCTCATGGTGCTTGATCAGCAATTTTTTTACTCTTTCTTAACTCAGTTACCTTTTCTGCTCTCCTTATGCTTGGCCCCTTCCCTATCAGCTAAAATTGTCTCATATTTTACAGAGAAAAAACAAGACCATGAGACTCAAATTTCTTTAGATTCTACCTTTAACCTCCAATATTATCACACCTATCACACCTTTAGCCATCTTTCTTTTTCCTTGTCTCAGAAAAAGATGTGTTTTTTCTTTTCAATGCTAATCCTTTTATCTATTCTCTTTGTATCTTGCTTATTCATTCTTCCAAAGGAGTCTTCAGTCTATTTTCTTCTATTGACTAGAATGTTCCTCTAAACACTGCCCCAATGAACAAAACCCTAAGAAATGCTTAAACCCCCAGTCTTCCACTCCTCTAGAGTTGGGAAGGGGTAGCTGACAGAAAACTACTCTACCTTTCCTCAGTCTCAAAACACCGTCCGATGTCTCTCGCATGTCCACTTTCTCACCACCATTCTGCTGGACCGTGAATTCCTTGGCCTGGCTTTTTCATTACTGTATGTAGTAGTGCAGTGCCTGAAACATAGCAGGTGATAAAGAAAGATTTATTGAATTGACTTCTCAACAGTTTCAATTCCCATGAAAGTCCTACTCTGAAAGGTTGCTAGTGACCTATTTGCCAGCCAAACACAATGACTTGTTTCCTGTTCTCAATCATACCCAACTTCTGAAATATTTGACACTTTGGTTTTGTTTTAAATATGTTAGTTTACTTTTTCATTTTAAAGATCTTTCTTTATTTTTATATTTGCATTAACTTACTTCTTTGTATATTGTGTTCTTATACATGTCACAGAAAAGTTGAAAGGCTTGAGCCTGACAGGACTCGAGAATAAGCCCAGACATTTCCTCACCAAGCTGCACACACTCCCTGCTTCATGAAAGTCTAACTTGCTTAACTTTTGTAAGATATTTTCTCCTGATTTTCCTTTGGTCACATTCACCCTTTCGCACTTGGTAGTGCTTTCTAATTTCAACCCTGAGTTTTTTTTCATTTTAACATTTTTATGTGATTTCAAACATCACAATATCTAATTGAATCCTAGATCAAGTACTGTGCCCAGCACAAAATGGATATTTATTCAATTAAAGTTGCAGCTCTAGCCCTAATTTCTGATGAGTTCTAGACCTATATTTCTAAATACCTGCAGATCACATCTGCCTCAGTGTCTACTAGTGCCTTCAAATTCAACATGTCCAACACTTCTTCAGTTTTGTGTCTATTCCTGAATTCCCTGTTTATAAATCAGTAGCACCATCATTCACCCAGTCACTAAATTGGAAACCTAGGAATTACCATAATTTGTCCTTCCTTCATCTGCCTCACCCAGTTTGTCAGCAAGCCCTGCCTAGTACGTTTGCCAAAAGTCTCTCAAATTCTCCTCCTGCTACTTATCTTAATCAACATTGCATAAACCCTCTTTATAATCTCTTGTCTAGACTTTCTATAATCATCTCCTAGCTTGTATTCATATTCCATGATGCCTCTAGAGTTATCTGTCTTACTGAAACATAAATTTCAACATGTCTCTCTAAAACCTTTCCTACAGCTTAAATTCATTCACGGTCTACCATAAACCTCAACATTTATTATAGCCCCTATAAGTCCCACACTGCAGCACCTGTATAAGATCACATAATCGTATCCTTAATAAACTATTTCTTTTCCTTTCCTCTCCTCTCCTCTCCTTTCCTTTCCCTTCTTTCCTCCATCCCTTCTTCCCTTCCTGTAGTGCTGCTCTTTGTCTTTCTGGTGGTTACCCACTGGTCTGTAAGTCTCAGGGGTCCAGTTTAAATAATGTCTTCTGTACCCACATAATACTTCTACCTACATGGTCATATTTCACATCTCTCATACTAGGGGGGATTTTTTAGTTTCATTTTCACTCTTAGAAATGAAAACACTTATTTCTGTTATTATTATTAATTATTGACTTTCAAGAGTGCAGTCTCAGTATAGTACAAGGATAGGAGTGCTCCTCTAATGAGGGTGTCAGGGAATATGAAGTAGGAACAGTGAGTATGAGCCAAAATTAAAAAGCTTAACAGGGCAAAAATGGAAGGAAATTGAACTAGATGAGATAAATTTTTTAAAGTACCTTTAAATGTTTATTACATTTAACTATATTTGAAGGAGCTATAGAGAGGGAGAAATTAAAAACATGAAAGGAGTAAGGACTTAGGACAAACAGGATGATCAGGAGGGGCTAGCTTTGGAAGCAAACTGATACTTTTTTCTACCTGAGATGAATAGATAAAAGTTTAAATCTACAAATAATAGAGTATGGAGGTAATGATGAAGGCAGAGCAAGAATTTGGTGCCTACAATGTATGACAGAAGGGCAAGATACCAACTCAGGATGGTTTGGTCATTGTGAGAGCGAGCTCACAAAAGTCAATTATTAAATATTCAGGAACTTTGTGAGTTGATTGTTAAATCATTGGTACTTTGGAATCTGCCATGGGAGAATATTTACACCACAAAAATTGGCTACAAAATGGGGCTTTTTCTCTCATGAGTTTGCAGGATTTACTGGCACACTGTGGGATGCTTCAGGGCTTCCCTGAGGGTAGAGCCAAAATGCTGCCACGTACTCATGAAGACTGGGTTGGAGGTGCATAACATGATTATGTGTTGGACCTTCTCAAGCTTGTTTTGTGTTCCTCTCCAGGAAATCCCTACTGTGAAACAGAAAAGTTAGCTAGGGAGTGATCAACAAGGTGGAAATGAACAAAGTAGGCTTTAGGATAATGAATTTAAGATATTGGAGAAAGAAATAGAATGGTGTCAGAGGCAGGGGGAAGGCAGAGGCATTTAGTAGGAAACAGGGTAAAATGGACTTAGTAAACATGGAGGAATTGTGATAGAGAAGATTCTGGTTGAAGTAGAGTGATCTTTTTGTGAATGTCATGAGGAATAAGAAAAATGTCAGGCAAGAGAGTTGTTTAGAACTCTGTGTAAAGAGTTCAGGATGTGGCCATACTTGTGAGTGGAAGAGAAGGAAGTGACAGTGAAGTATAAATTCCAAAGATCTAAAGGGTGGTGGGTAGTTAGAGGAAATTTTGAAGTTACTTAGGAATGATGGTAGACAACAGAGAGAGGCAGAGGAACAGGAGCCAGTTATAAGGAGAAAAATATTGGAGCCAATGGATAAATTGGTCATTTGGAAAGGGCAGATGCACAAGTTTAAAATAATACAAAGCACAGAATGAATGGTGGATCATGATCTCCAAGCGACCCAAGAGAGCAAAGTTGTATTCATTCACCAAGCTGAGTAAATATGTACTGAGCAGCACTCACAGTGGAAGTCATCTTCATCACTAGAGACACGGGGCACTCTGGGAATGGCCATCTGCAGGGCCAAGCTGCCCACAGGCACACCGACCCAGGACCTCAAACATATGTGCTCTGCGCTAAAGCCAAATCAAGATCACCAATCAATGAGGAGAGAATTTTCAAATTACAGTATTAAAGATTTCCCCAAAGACTTAGTTACCAGTGGAAGACCATAGCTTTGTTGTACTTCCTTCTGGTTACTTTATGGTTGCATATTGTTTGTATGTTTAATTACCTGGAAGGTACTGGAGGGAAGGAGTTACAGGTACAGGCACCATAACCTTTTCACTCTCCAGGTGTCCTGTTCTGGCCCGCTGTCCTGACTGTAAGAAGATAGGAATTTATTGGCTTTATTGGCTTTTTCTAGAATAAAGCAAAAATATCTCTTCTGGGTGTTCAGAATCTTCAGGTGAGAGAGTCAGCTTGTGTGAAGGAAGAAAATGTTTGGATTTACTTAAATATCCACACTCAAAGGGGCTTATTTTTGTACCTGTTTTCCAGTTTTTATTTTTAAAACTATCATAGCAATGTTGTATTAATACATTCTAATCTCTAGAAAAGAGCTTGGTTTAGAGCTTGATTTGAAAGGAAAGAGGGAGTTTTACTCAGAATTAGTAGTCTTTGGAGACTTACATTAACAGAATCATTTGAATTTATTATATTATTTTCTAGTAGTTAATTAGAAAGGAAAAGGGTAAAGGTGAGGTCTATATATCAAGTACTGCATGAATGTAGTACTCTGATACCTGTCTTTAAGAAAAAAAGAATCTCAGAACGCATACAAATTAGAAGTTGCATCTCTTAAGGCTACTAATTTGAAAAACTCGGGTTTCTGGTTTTGAGCTGCACAAATATCTATCTTTGTAACTACAGGATAAGTGCCATTAGCATCGAGCAGTGAGCAAAACGGGCCTGAAACCGACATAACTTAAAGCTGGCTGCAGTTCTGTCTAAATTCCTCTTGACGAAAGTCTACTCTTTTTGTAAATTCTATACAATATTGCATTTTTTCAGTTTTCTAGCATTCTGATAAAAATGCCTTTATCCTTTACTATCCTTTGTGATACACTTTAAAAGTTAATAAAAGTTAGAAAACAGATTTATTTTAGTCACTTTCTATACTGCCACACAAATTGAAAAAAGTTTTTTGTCCTGTTTATGTTCCAGATACCATACTCCTCAGCATCTCCTGGGAATTATGTAGTAAGTACATTTGGGTTTCTTTGCTCATAACAATTGATGTTACATTTTATTTGGGCACTGAAATAGTTGTCCAGCTGTTAAGAAGAGCCCCTGTGTATTGGCCAAGAAGTGAACATCTGATTTGCATTGAGTTGTTTTGTCTGCCAACTGCAGTACATATGTTGATGTTCATTAGTGAAACACTTACCAGTCTGGCTAAGAGTGCCCTGAGCACTGTGTCTTACTTTAGCATGTGTTTCTGTAAACCAATACAATCCACTCTGTCCAATCATGAAGAAAGCCATCCCCAGTTACACAATGATGTGCCTGGATTTGCATTTCTCCGGGAGAGTAATCTACACCCCACTTCTCCACTCACCACAGAGTCTAAGGAAACGTTAAACTCTCCCTGTCACAGAGAATCAGATAGCTGGGTAATGACTAGTAATCAGGGTGTATTATTTTTAGTTATGTTTTCATTCTTAGAGATTGAAAACACTTATTTTTATTCTTCTTATTTAGTATGTGTTAAATTTTTTCAATAATTCATATATTCCTGAAGTCAAATTAGCAGATTTTACATGGGTTTACAAATGACCTTTTAAGCATCATTACATTAGAATCCTTGCTGCATCTCAAAGCCGTCATAGAACACAATGTGTTATAGTACCAAGTGGGACAAAAGTAGGTTTGACAGTTGTAACTTTGTGAAACACAGAGTTTATTCTTATATTATTATTTATTAATTATTGTATTATTTTCCATATGAACAACTGTAAACCTACCTTTGCCTCACCCTATATTTAAGGGGAAATACCTAGCAGGGAAGCAAGGATAAAATGGTAAAAAAGAAAATCTTTCCTGAAGAAATTTTTCAAGGTAGCAGCTAACGGGAGTAGGAAAAAAGAAATACTTATGAATATCAGTGAGCACTTCAGCCTGCATGAAAATAGTGTTTTATGGACGTAGTGAGAAGCATACACTGCCTTGGACCTCTGAACTTAGTGCTCAGTGTTTCCTTGAGTTATAAACACTAAGAAAGACTCATTTTTTTCACATTTTCTATGAAACAAAAATGAAAGTAAGAAAACTTGGGTAAAACCTATTTTTTCTTAAAGTCACTTAAGAATAAGCCTGATATATAGTTTGATGAAATTGTAGATGTTTATTTGAATGAGAATTTAATAATTAGTCAACTATGTTTACACACTCAGAATGAAGTGAAACTATAGCCACATAATAGTTATTTTCATCACTGTACGTCTGAAAAGTTCTAAAACCCATTACCTGAATTATTCATTTTGGTTTTCTGAGATTACTGAATAATTGTAGAGTTACCTAATCTCCATTTCAGGCTGATTGTGTAGCTTTAGCCTTAGTAACCCACAGCATTAGTCAACATCGCCCCTCATTTCTAATTGATGTGATAGATGAAGGTACAATGCTCCAGAGGTTTGGGTTAGTACTGAAAGAAGAAAGAAATAGAATCCATGTATTTTGTAAACATTTAAATATCTTTCAGTTTTTAGTTTTCCATTGTAGCCACTGAAACAAAACAAAAGAAAATTACAATAAAGTAAATCTCAAATACACATAAATTATATCTCTTTTATGGACTTGTAAGACCTTATTAAATAGTTTCTTCTCAACCTCATTATACCTGTGTGATTAAGTCATGAGTAATAAATCAGTGTTACAGGCTCATTGTCTGGGGGACTTGTCAGAACAATCTCAACATATTTAAACTAAATTATTTTTAACATAAGATTGAAATGATTGTGCATTCAAAATAAATTATGGGGAAAATAAATTTCCTCTGTTATTGTCAAATTGGATTATTATAAACATGTCTAACTGTTTTCCCCTTATATTGTTTAATGCAATGCCTTATTTTTACTGAAATTTTGTGTCATTGTTTAGGGTCCTCCAGGAGGTGGAGGGCCACCAGGAACACCCATCATGCCTAGTCCAGCAGGTATTGTAATCAAACTGGCCACATTGGCACTTCATTATTAGAATAAAATCACAAAATAGAGAAATTGTTCTGAAAGTTAATCGTGTTCATTGTCTCATTGATGAATGCAGCAGAGTAGAGGCAGCAAGCAGGAAGAAATGGTGTTCCTAAACGACTGTCCAGTTACTTTAAGCATTTAGAAAATTTCGGTGTGGGTAACATACAGTCGGGATGCAAATTGTGTTGATCTGTATGAATTTCCCAATAACTTATTTGACTAAAAGATTTCCTGAGACTGCAGAAAAGATCCAAATCTCACAATTTAGAAAAATTGTGCTTAAGTAACACATGAAATACATGGATCCATTAGGTTTAATATAACCAGTCAAAGCCAGCAATCTATTATCTTAATAAGATTGATGTAGATGTACCTACAGTATTATTTACCCTACATATCTATAGGTATTTATTAGTTAGCTAATAGACCCACTATATTGTATGGAAAAAAAGTTTTAATCTTCTAAACTAAAATACCTCAGTATTCCTGTAATCATTTAATACAACTATTTTAAATAGCTCGATTCTTTCTTGCTGGGACTTTAATACAGACCATTTAAGTGTGTGGTGTCTTGAGAACCCCAGTGGTGGCCGTGATGGCCATTTACATTGGCATAGGTCTCCTAC
>VMDR010025039.1:0-14698 GCA_007922815.1 Macrotus californicus | reverse complement strand
CATAAATGGTAGGTAGAAGATAGAGAGGGGGAGGTTAAGAATAGTACAGGAAATGTAGAAGCCAAAGAACTCATATATATGACCCATGGACATGAACTAAAGAGGGGGACTGTGGGTGAGAGGCGGTGTGCAGGGTGGAGGGGAATAAAGGGGGGAAAATGGGATAACTGTAATAGCATAATCAATAAAATATATTTAGAAAAAAAGAAAAAGGACCCAAATAAATAAGATCAGAAATGAAAGAGGAGAAATGACAATGGACACCAAAGAAATACAAATGATTGTAAGAAAATATTATGAACAACTATATGCCAACAAACTAGACAACCTGAACAAAATGGATAAATTCCTAGAAACATACAATCTTCCAAAACTAAATCAGGAAGAATCAGAGAATTTGAATAGACAGATTACACCTAGTGAAATTGAAGCAGTAATCAAAAAACTTCCAACAAACAAACCCCCTAGACTGGATGGCTTCACAGGGGAATTTTACCAAACATTCCAGGAAAAACTAACACCTCTTCTTCTAAAAATATTTCATAAAATTCAAGAGGAGGGAAGGTTCCCAAACTCATTTTATGAGTCCAGCATTATCCTAATTCCAAAACCAGATAAGAACACTGCAAAGAAAGCAATTTAAAGGCCAATACCCCTGATGAACATAGATGCAAAAATCCTCAACAAAATATTAGCAAACCAAATACAGCAATGCATCAAAAAGATCACCATGATCTTTTTTAACACCATGATCAAGTGGGATTTATTCTGGGAATGCAAGGTTGTACAACATTTGCAAATCAAGAAATGTGATTCACCACATAAAAAAAACAAAGGGTAAAAACATCATGATCCTATCAGTAGATACAGAAAAAGCATTTGATAAAATCCAGCACTCACTTACGATAAAAACTCCCAGCAAAGTGGGATTTGAAGGAACATATCTAAACATAATAAAGGCCATATTGACAAACCTGCTGTTGGGAAAATCAGACAGATACATGTAGAAAAATGAAACTAGACCACCTTCTTATACCACACACAAGAATAAATTCAAAATGGATCAAAGACTTAAATGTTAAACCCATAACCATAAAAATCATAGAAGAAAACATAGGCAGGAAAATCTTGGACATTGCTCGCCTAATTTTTCATCAGGTATATCTCCCCAGGCAAGGGAAACAAAAGAAAAAAATCAACAAACAGAACTATATTAAACTAAAAATGTTTTGCTCAGTAAAGGGAATCCTCGACAAAATAAAAAGACAACCCACAGAATGGGAGAATGTATTCACTGACACATCTTATACGGGGTTAATATAAAAAGTTTATAAACCCTGGCTGGTGTTGCTCAGTGAATTGAGCGCTGGCCTGTGAACCAAGAAGCTGCCAGTTCGATTCCCAGTCCACGCAGATGCCTGGGTTGCAGGCCAGGTCCCCAGTTGGGGGCACGTGAGAGGCAATGGAATCTCTCACACATTGATGTTTCTCTCTCTCTTTCCCTATTTCTAAAATAAATAAAATAAAAAATAAATCTCAAAAAAAATGTGGTGCCTCAGGCTTTAAGAAAAGTTTAGTATTTACAAAACTCAACACCACCCAATTTAAAAAATGGGCAAAGGACCTGAACAGACTTTTCTCCAAAGAGGACATACAGATGGCCAATAGACATATGAAAAGATGCTCAACATAACTAATCATCAGATAAATGCAAATTAAAACCTCGAGATACCATCTCACACTTGTCAGAACGGCTATCATCAATAAATCAACAAACAAGTGCTGGTGAGGATGTGGAGAAAGGAAAACCCTTTTGCACTGTTGGTAGGAATGCAGATTGGTACAGCCACTGTGGAAAGCAGTGTGGAGGTATCTCAAAAGATTAAAAATGGATCTGCCTTTTGACTCAGCTCTCCCACTTCTGGGGATATATCCAAAGGAACCCAAAACACTAATTCGAAAGAACACAAGCACCCCTATGTTCACTGCAGTGTTATTTACAATCACCAAGATATGGAAGCAGCCCAAGTGTCCATCAGTGGATGAGTGGATGTAACAACTATGGACATTTACACAATGGATTACTACTCAGCTGTAAAAAAGAATAAAATTTCACCTTTGTGACAGTATGGTTGGACCTGGAGAACATTATGCTAAGTGAAATAAGCTAGTCAGAGAAAGACAAATACCATATGATTTCACTCATATGTGGAATCTAATGAATGAAATGGACAAACAAGCAAAATATAGACTAAAAAATGGAGAGCACATGACAGCTAGTGAGGGTGGTAGGCTATAGGGAGGAGGGACTGAGCAAAAAGGAAAAAGGACTCATGGATATGGGCAACAGTGTGGTGGTTGTAGGTAGAGGGGAGTACAAGGAGACAAAACGGTAATGGGAAAATATAAATATTATATATATTTTAAATTTTTATCTATTTATTTTTAGACAGAGGGGAAGGGAAGGAGAAAGAGAGGGAGAGAAATATCAGTGTGTGGTTGTCTCCCATGTTCCCCCAACTGGGGACCTGGCCTGCAACCCAGGCATGTGCCCTGCCTGGGAATGGAACTGGTGACCCTTTGGTTCACAGGCAGGTGCTCAATCCATTGGGCCACACCAGGGAGGGCTAAATATTATATATTTTAAAAAGATTCATTTTATGCGAACTTTACTTCAATAAAAATAATTGAATTGGTAAGCTAAAATGTTGAAATGCAATGTGACTCACATTTGTTTTATAAATCCGTGGAAAGTTACTTTGTTTTCTTTTTCAAATTTTTATTTATTGATTTTAGAGAGCTAGAGGAAAGGACAGAGAGCGAGCGACACCTAGACACAGATTTGTTGTTCCACCATTGATGCATTTATTGGTTGATTCTCGTACGTGCCCTGACCCGGGATGGAACCTGCAATCTTGGCATGAGGGGAGGACTACCCGCCCAGGGCCTGGCTGCGGAGAGTTACTTTGGCTCCGTAGTTTGACAGGGGTCGTTGGGTGCTGGATTTTCAGCGACGCTGGGAGGTAGGCCTCCTGGTGCCCTGCAGCCAGCTCCCCAGAGGCAGGGCTGGATTGACAGGGCTGGAGTGACCTCCGGGGGCCGCGGCCTGACCGGGCGGGAAGGGGCTTGGGGGCGGGGCCGGCGCGCAGCCCCGCGGCTGGCTGGGAGGGGCGGTGCTGGCGTCCGGCTTCGCCGGTTGCCAGGAGAACCCGTGACAACAAAAGGCGCAGGCGGCGGCGGCGGCAGCGGCGGCAGCGGCGGCAGCGCTTTGGAGGGAAATCCAGGAGTTCTGCGCTGTGCTCGCCGCCGGAGACTGAGGCTTTCTCCTGCTGGTCAGTGCACGGCGGGCGGGCCGGCTGGGCCAGTAGAGCCGGGTGGGGTGCGGCGTCCAGCCGTCCTGCCGCCTGCCGCGCCCCGGGCCCGCCGTTGGGAGGAAGGGGCGCCGGCTGAGAGCTGGGCTCTCGGGGTGGGGGTCTGCCGCGGATGGGCTTGGGGGGCGGTTGGGGCACCGGCGAGGCCGACGAGGGCGCCCGAGGGGTGCTGGGACCCCCGCCTAGCGGCTGGAGGAAGTTGGGTCCCTCTGAGAAGCGCAGACGGAATAGGGATGCGGAATCAAGCGGCTCTGAGTCAGACCTGGTGTATTTTTCGAGTTGGTACTTCCGAGTGCGGGCTCTGGAAGGTAGGGGAGGCCCTCCTCCTTCGGGGGTTTCGTTTTGTCTGGCGCAGGCCTCCTTTTTTCCATCCCGGATGTTGAAACTTGGAGCATTCTAAGGGCTGTATTAAGTCCGATAGCCCCCTCCCTCAGACGTAGTTCATAAATTGATTAAGAAAGGGTGCCCACATTCTTTCTTTAAAACCTTTCAAATAACATCGCCCTCTTCAAGTTTGTAAAACTTTGATGTTTTCCCCCTTCGTAGCTTTTCCACTTAGTTCTTTATGTATTTGGAGTCTTTTCTGAGATCCTTATGCGATTCACTATCCATTTGCTGGGAAATTTGATGGAAATAACTAACAAGCCACAGCTTTTAGACAACCACTACCTCTGAAAAACCAAGGGCACAGGATGACAACAGTATTTGGAAGCACTTATTTCTGATTAATGACATGGCAACAATGGTCAAGCATTTCTCTTGCCTTTGCTCAGCTTTCAAATTTCCATTGAATATGCCTAAATATTATTTGCCAGTCAGATTTCACCTCCCTTTACATTTAATGATGACATAATACTTATGCTTCTGATCATTGTTATTGACCAGAAGCTGAAGAAGTGTTAAGTGCTGTGGATTTTTTATCACATCCTTGTATATTAACTTTTTGCAAGACGTAGCCAAATTCCTATTATAAAAACCAAGAAAATGAAAATATCCCAATTACACTTAGCACTACTTTCAATTTCTTTGGAAGTAATTAGGCTTGACTTAACACAAACCATGTTTTAATGTGATGGCATTAAAAAGACTAATCTGTATGCTGAAAACTTCTAATGTAGGTGTTCAGAGACGTTTGGAAGAATCACCTCAACACAGCATCTCTGCAATTTCTTTGGAGAAGTTTACAGCACCAAATGATTGTAGAGTCCTTCGGATCCTAGAAAGGACTTACCATACATATGAGTATTTAATTTTTTCAGTGCTGAATATTAGTAGAATGAGTAAAACTGACAAGGTTGGATGCATCTCTATGGCCATTAAAGATAGCTTGCTGACTCTGTTTTGGAATTTTCAGCCCAAGGAGCTGATTTTTTTTTTAGCTCTTAGTGGGCCCTTTATAATAGAGTGATGTAAATGTTTTTCATTATTGTGATCCTTTTCAGACGTATCCACTTGCTGCAGACTTTTTTAAAGGCTAGTGAATATTAAATATGTCTTAATGAACATTTCCATAGCAAGTAGTGCTAACAATGTTATTTTAGTTTTAGTCCGCTAGGTTACTTAATGATACTGTTCAAGACTTGCCTTCTCCCTTCTCACCATCTGCACTAAACATTATCATAGGTTACGGGTTACATTTTTAAACCTGTCCTACGAAGACCGTATTCGTGTACAAGTTTTTATGTGAACAGATGTTTTCATTTCTGTTAGGTATACATCTAAGAGTAGAGTTTCTGGGTCAAATGATAACCCTTTGTTTAACTTATTGAGCAATTGCCAGATTGCTTTCCAAAGCAATTGCATTATTTCACATTCCCATCAGAAGTGTATGAGGGTTCTGTATTGTGTACCTTCTTGCTAACACTTACAATCTGTCTTTTTGACTATAGTTGTGTTAGTGGGCATGCTATGATATCTCATTGTGGTTTTGGTTGCATTTCCCTGGTAGCTAATGTTGAGCATCTTTGTCTGTACTTATTGGCCATTTTAACATTTTCTTTGAAGAAATGTCTTTTCAGAGCCTTTGCCCATTTAAAAAAAATTTTTTTTTTTACTATTGTGTTGTCGTAGTTCTTTATATGTTCCAGATACAGATCTTTATTAAATATACTTGCAAATATTTTCTCACATTCAGTGAGTTGTCTTTTCACTTCCTTGATGGTATCTTTTGAGGCATATATCTATTTTAAATTTGA
Organism: Macrotus californicus; assembly: GCA_007922815.1. NCBI lineage: Eukaryota > Metazoa > Chordata > Mammalia > Chiroptera > Phyllostomidae > Macrotus > Macrotus californicus. The sequence continues at coordinate 9,132 of VMDR010025039.1, read as the reverse complement.
TTAAGTGCATTTTATCTATTTTTCCTTTTATTGCTTATTGCTCTTGATTTTGCTGTTCTGTATGAAAAACCATTGCCAAATCCAAGGTTAGGAAGAGTTACCCTTATGTTTTCTTTTAAGAATTTTATACCTTCACTCTGACCATTGTGGCTCCGTGGGTGGGGCATTATCCCCAAAAGAAAGGTTGCTGGTTTGATTCCTGATTAGGGGCACATGCCTGGGTTGTGGGCCAGGCCCCGAGTTGGTGGTGTGCTGGGGGCATGCAAGAGGCAACCAACTGATGTTTCTCTTTCATATCACTGTTTCTCTCAGTCTCTTTCTCTCTCCTTTACCCTTTCTTTAAAAAATAAATAAGATCTTAAAATTTTTTTTTATAGTTTCAACCATTGCATTTAGGTCTGTGAACCATTTTGAATTAACTTTTGTGTATATTAGGTTGGAGTCCAATTTCATTCTTATGACTGTGGCTATCCAGTTGTCCCATGACTGTTTGTTGAAAAGGCTGTTTCCCCATTAAATTGGATTGTCTTGGCATGCTTGTTGTAAATTACTTGCCTATAAATGTGATGATTGCCTATAAATGTGATGATTTATTTCTGGATTCTCAATTCTTTTCCATTGGTATTTTTTTTCCCATATTAAATTTTTTTTTCCATTGGGGTGACATTGGGTAATACGGTTTTGGTTATAGAGTTCTATAATACATCATCTGTGTTGTGTGTACCATTTTAAGTCAAGCCTCCTTCCATCACCTTCCTTCACCATTTATCCCCCTTTTCTACCTCCCCTTTTTCATTGATGTTTTAAGTCTGGCCTATGCCTGATTTTAGACAGAGGGGAAGGGAGGGAGAAAGAGAGGGAGAGAAACATCAATGTATGGTTACCTCTCACACGCCCCGTGCAGGGAAACCTGGCCTGCAACCCAGGAGTGTGCCCTAACTGGGAATTGAACCAGCGACCCTTTGGTTTGCAGGCCTGTGCTCTATCCACTGAGCCACACGAGCCAGGGCACTATTGCTTGGTTTTAGAGCGATAATGAGGAAATATGTCCTCCAATTTTGTTCTCTTTTACTATTGTTTCTGCTGTTCTGTGTCTCTTGAATTCGCATATGAATTTTAGGGTTAGCTTGTCAATTTCAGCAAAGAAATCAGTTGGGATTGTGGTAAGAGTTGTGTTGAATGTGTAGATCAGTTTTGGAAATATTGTCATCTCAATAATGTGGTCTTCCAATCCATGAACTTGAGAGGTTTTTTCCACTTATTTAGATTGTTACTTTCTTTCAACAATATTTTGTAGTTTTCAAAGTATCAGTTTACACATCTTTAAAAAAATTTATTCCTAAGTATATTTATTCTTCTGATGCTAATATAAATGAAATTTTTTAAAAAAGATTTTATTAATTTACTTTAGAGAGAGGGGAAGGGAGGGAGAAGGAGAGGGCGAGAAACATTAGTGTGTGAGAGATACATGATCAGTTGCCTCTCGCATGTCCCCAACCAGGGACCTGGCCTGCAACACAGGCATGTACGCTGACTGGGAATTGAACCTGTGACCTTTCGGTTTGCAGGCTGGCATTCAATCAACTGAGCCACACTAGCCAGGGTGGAATTGTTTTCTTTTTTTTTAAAGACTTTATTTATTTATTTTTAGAGAGAAGGGAAGGGAGAGGGAAACAGAGGGAGAGAAATATCAATGTGTGGTTGCCTCTCGTGTGCCCCCTACTGGGGACCTGGCCCGCAACCCAGGCATGTGCCCTGGCTGGCAATCGAACCAGCGACCCTTTGGTTCGCGTCCCGTGCTCAATCCACTGAGCTACACCAGCCAGGGCGGAATTGTTTTCTTAATTTATTTTTCAAGTTGTTCATTGTAAGTATAGCTACCAATTAAAATTTTTTTTAATCCTACCCTGAGGATATTTCTTCATTGCTTTTTAGAGGGAGAGGGAAGGAGAGGGGAAAGGAGAGAGAGAAACATTGATGTGAGAGAGAACCATTAATACATGCCTGGGCTGGGGATCATATATGCCCAGACTAGAGAACGAATCTGCAACCAAGGTATATGCCTTGACCAGCAATGGAACCTGCAAGCCTTTGGGTACGAGATGATGCTCTGACCAACTGAGCCACACCAGCCAGGGTGCAGTTTAATTTTAAGTGTATTAATTCTACCAGAGGTCTTCAGAAATATGTTCAACATAATTTAGGAATATAAAAGCAATTTTTCTGTTAGTTTTGATTATTTTTGAATAAAAACTTTCTTTTAAATTTATATTGACTTTTGGAAATCCTTAAAATTATTTCATGGATTTATTTATATAATATTTGTGGCAAAGAAGAGGTGTTATTTTTCAGTGTGTAGCTATAAAACCTAGTACAAGGACTTGCTTTTAACACCTGTGTACAACTTCCCAGTGATTTTCTTGTCTTAATTTTCCAACTCCCTGATTATTCAATATTTAGATTGAGCTGGGAAATACTGCATTACAGAAAGAAGGGCATGTTGGAATCCCATGTGCTTTTATTTCATTTCATCATTTACCAACACATGGCCTTCACTCCTTAGATCATTTTATAGCAAATCCAGACATCATATCACTTCATCTGTAAATTATAGATGTACTTTTACAAGACAGACTCTTTGTAACTATCTTAGTTTGGAGCAAAACCTGCTATAATCTGCTTTGCTTTAGACGATGATTTGCTTATTAGGGTAGGAGAGTCAATAATTAAGTTTTGTTTTTATTTTGATACACAGGAGTCCAGATCTTATGTAAAATGGATGTTTCTCACACTAGACACTGAATATTAAGTAGAAAATCTATTTAGTAAAATCTAAGCTGCCATGGAAGAAATACCAATAAAAGTTGCTGTAAGAATTAGACCTCTGCTCTGCAAAGAAGTTCTTCATAATCATCAAGTTTGTGTGAGAGTTATCCCAAACACCCAGCAAATTATCATTGGGAGAGACAGAGTCTTTACTTTTGATTTTGTTTTTGGCAAAAATTCCACTCAAGATGAAGTTTATAATACGTGCATAAAGCCACTTGTGTTGTCACTCATCGAAGGCTATAATGCAACTGTTTTTGCCTATGGACAGACTGGATCTGGGAAGACGTACACCATCGGAGGAGGCCATATTGGTAAGATCCCCATACTCTTTGACTTTTGAAACACTTGAACGAAACTAAAATATGACCATACCTGACTCATAGCAGGTACTCAGCATATTGATTGAATGGAATAATGAATAGGATAGTCAGATGTGCTCATACGTCATCTTTGAAACACTTGTTTTTAAGGGGGGGGTGTGAGGAGGTGTGGAGGCAGGTGTGGGGGGTAAAAGGGGATGGACGGAGGCTGGACTTGGGGCGGTGACCACACCGTACAGTGCACACGTGATGGGTTGTAGAACTGTGCACCTGAGACCTGTGCAGTTTCATTAACCGATGTCATCACAACAAATTCAATACAAAGGAAATGATAATAAAAAAGAAACATTTGTTTTTAAATATTGAAGTTTTATTAAACAATTTAAGTTACAATTATAGTTGAGGAATGATTTGATATACATTTATATTGCAAAATTGTTACCACAGTTTAGTTAGCATCGGTCACTTCACACAGTTCCATTTTTTTTTTCTTGGGATGAGAAATCTTAGCAACTTTCAAATACCCGATATAGAATTGTTAACTGTAGTCACCGTGCTGTAAATTACATCCCCAGGACTTAGCTTGTCAGGGGAGTTTGTGGCTTTTGATTACCTTTACCCATTTCCCCCACCTCCCACCCCCTGCTTCCCGCAAACCTTTGTCATTTTGAATGGAATTTAAATTAGAGAGACATGAATGAACACGACTAGACTTTGCATCTTTTAATAGTCCACTTGTAAATATTAAGAGTCCTGTAACTAGAACTCAGAGGAATATAAGAGAAATTTATTGTGTAGTTTAGAGTGTCTTCCCCGACATTTTCTAGCCAGATTTCAGTTTTCTACAGCTTTATTGGCATATAGTTGACAAATAAAATTGTGAAATGTTCTAAGTGTTCATTGGGATGATTTGATATACAAGTATGCGTATGTTGTGAAAGGGTTCTTCCTTCTAGGTACCACATCCATTACCTCACTATATACAGATTTCTATTTTAAATACTGAACACTTTAGGATATCATTTTTCCTGCTTGTAATTATAGTTTGGAAAATGCAGTGTCATAAGATTCCTGTAGAGTTGGAAGGAACCGTTAAAATCATTTCTCTTCCTTTATGAAAGGAGGAGCTCCAGCCACAGAATGACTAAGGGCTCATTGAGTTGGGTGGCTGGTGACAGCACTGGACTGGAAAGCCATGGCCTCTGTTGGGACTGTGTGCTGTATTGGCATTTTCATACTAAAAGCAATCTTTTGAATGTTATGCATATACATCATTGTTTAAAATTATCATTAGTAATGTCTGTATATGTAATGGCTTTCAGTATTTTTTCTACTTTCATACTGCTCAAAGGTAGAATATGTGACTTTCAGGAACATCTCTCATTAAGTGCAGGGATCGGGGGGTGAGGTTTGGAAGGTGTCTGTGTGGTTTGAGGAGGCCCACATTCCAAAGATTAAATGGAGGGACCTTAATTGCCCAATGCCACTATCCTTCCCACTTTTTTAAGGATCACCGGTATATGGGATTAGGAGACTCAAGATACTAGATTATTTTAGGTTCTCAAAATAAACTTGAGGTTCTCTACTGTTGTGGTTTTTCTTGAAGATTGTATTTTTTAAATAATTTGTTTTTAGATTTTATTTATTAATTTTTAGAGAAAGGGGAAAGGAGGGAGAAATTGAGGGAGAGAAACAGTGATCAGTTGCCTCTCGCAGGCCTCCAACTGGGGACCTGGCCTACAACCCAGGCATGTGCCCCGACTGGGAATCGAACCGGCAACCTTTAGGTTCACAGGCCAGTGCTCAATCCACTGAGCCGCACCAGCCAGGACTGTACTGTTTTTCTTTTTGATTGGCTAGTATTTTATGACCTTAAAAACTCAGCATGTACATTATACTAATAGGGGTGTGAGATGTTCAGATCTTGGTGACAATTGTAGCTATAGTTTTTTTAAAGAGGCCATGAGTGTAATTTTAATTCTTTAAGGGAAAACATTATATGTTGTCCTAAAATACTTCAACTGCCCTAAGGCACTCTATACCCGGAGAAATAGATCACCATTAGAAACTATTTTGATGGTGTTTTTCCCCCTAGTTTTAAAAAAATGTATATTTTTTCATTGTAAAAATAGTTGCCAGGTGATGCTTAAGAAATTAAACAAATGAAAGCCCCTTTCATCCCCAGGAAATAACAGTTGATGCACACCATTCTAGAGTCCTCCAGACATTTTTGTAGGCACGTTACAAATGCCCATGTAGTTTTTGTTTCTCTTTTTTGTTTGTTTAATGAGATATTATACCTGTGGTTCTGTAACTTTCTTTTCTTTTAACCATACAAAATATCACTTTATTTCTTCCCATTTGGGTCATAGAATTTCATTTGTTGTTTTTGGCTGTATAGTATTTTATAGTTTGAATGGGTCATGGTTCATTCATTCCAGTATTAATGGACATTTAGGTTGTTCCTGATTTGTGCTTATAAAAGAAGTTGCATTACGTATCTTTGTACATTTAACTTTCGTTTGTATATTAGTATTTCTATGGAATATATTTCAGGAAGTGGATTTGGGAATCAACCACATTTAAAATGTGGACAGATACTGACAAATTACCCTCCAAAAAGGCTTGTTCCAATTTATGTGTATTTCCACCATCAATATATGAGAGCCATTTGTTCATATCTTTATCATTTCCTGGATATATAAATCCAAACTATTTTTTTATCATCTGATAAGTGAAAAATTGTACTGTGTTGTTTGAATATTCGTGTATTGTATATTCGTGAAATTAGTGAGCACTTTCCATTTTCCATACTGACACCAATTTTGGGTCAGTTGTCTGCTGTTTGATTATTGGCCATGCAAATAATGTTGTTTTTCCCCCCCAATAAATAATTTATTGAGCATTTTCAGTGTTTGGGGTACCCTGCTAGTTACTGTGGCAGGGTGAAAATTTCTTATATTTAATATGATCCTTATTTAAACTAATATTCATTTTTCTACTTTTCAGAATCTTGGATGTACCGACTTTTACCAGGCATAATCTTCTTCAAAAACTTTCATTTCTGTACTCTTTGAATAACATATAATAGCTATTGAGCTAATGGCTGTTGAGATATAAAATTTTATAAGTTCTCTCTATGAAATAGCTTATTTCAAAAAGAAAAAATATGTAAGGAAGAAATAGTTTATTTCAGGAATACAAGCCTAACAATGAAATGTGGTTTTTAGGTTACTAAAATATGTATTGAAGCTTTATTATAAATATTATTTGAAATTGAGTTTTTTGATAAGTCTTTTGAATTTTTGTGCTGTTTTTTTACCTGCTGAAGTAGGGAATGATCAGCTGTATATACTGGCTAATCCAGAATGTTTTCATACACTGTAGTTTATAGATACTGCTATTGGCAAGTTCCTGGAAGCGGCCAAAAGGGAATCTTTCTTCCTTGTATTCCAAAACCTACAGCTTCCTTTACTTGCCACACGATGGCAGTATTGCACCTTAAATTAGGTGAAAGGCAGCCCAATTTAAGAGGTTCAGATTTTCAGGATGAGTGTTGCCAAAAATCTAAACATTGGTAATCTTCAACTTGGAAGCAAGTTTGTGTTAAGGTACATTTATTAGACAACGTTTTGTAACTTTTTTCTGTGGAACAGTGCTGAAAATGATAGGCAGGCTTGTTTCTAAATTGGCCTACAGACGTTTATTTAACCTTAAGTCCTGATTTATTCTTTCACTTACTTTAAATTTTATCTTGTACTTTTCTTTTACTATTTTAAAAATTGTGGTGAAATATACATATGTACATATATATGTATATATGTATAAAAATATAAAATTTACCACTGTAACCATTTTAAGAGTACAGTTCTCTGACATTAAATTCACAGAGTTTCACAACCATCACTGCTGGTTTTCAGCAACCCAAATGTGTAGAAACTTTGTAACCATTAAGAAATAACTTCCCTCACCCTACCCCTGGTAACCTCTAATTTATTTTCTTTCTCTATGAATTTTTATCTTCTAGATATTTCTTAGAAGTGGAGTATACAATATTGGTTCTCTTGTGTCTGGATTCTTTCACTTAGTATAATGTCTCCAAGGGTTTCCTCCTTGTAGCACATTCACAACTTTCTTTTTATGACTGAATAGTATTCCCTTTTGTCTCTGTTTGTCCATTCTTCTGCTGGTGGGCACTTGAGTTGTTTCCCCCTTTTGGCTATTATGGATAATGCTGCTATGGACGTTGGTGTACAAGGATCTGAGGCACTTGAATGCACTTCTGTTCATTCGTGATGTTATTGTAGTGATCTGTGTCCTGGGCTGTGGAAGTGACGAAGGAGAAGAGGTACAGAGAGTCTTCTGACTGTACTTTTTCCCCTGATCTCATCCAATCTCACGACATTAAAATCTGTCTATATGTAACTGACTTCCAGGGTTTTTTTTTAATCCCCAGTCCAGACTACTGTCTTGAACTCTGGACTTATGTATTCAACTGCCTGTTTAGTCTTTGCAGTTGAATGCTAAAACATCTCAGTTGGATGCTAACAGACATCTCAAGCTTAATTGGTCAAAAAAATGAACTTATGGCCCTGGCTGGCGTGGTTCAGTGTATTGAGTGCCGGCCTGCAAACCGAGGGGTCACTGGTTCGATATCCAGTCTATGGCATATGCCTGGGTTGCAGGCCGGGTCCCTACTTGGGGGTGTGCGAGAGTCATCCACACATTGATGTTTTTCTCCCTCTCTTTCTCCCTCCTTTCCCCTCTCTCTAAAAATAAATAAGTAAAATCTTTAAAAAAAAATGAACTGCCATTTTTCCCTCAAACCAATTCAATTCCTGCTCTTCCCCGTATCTATTGATGGCAACTCTAGTGGCTCGAGACAAAACCTTGGAGTCATTGTTAACTCACTGCTTTCTCTCACATCCCACTTCCAGTCTGCCAGGGAATTTTAATGTTGTTCCCTTCAACATAAACCTGGAATCGGGTCACTCCTCACCTTTGCTCTGCTGCCATCTTGCTGTGAGCCACCATCATGTCAACCCCTCAACCCTCTTAACTCCCAGATAACTGCCCTGCCTTCTAAGCGGTCTCCTCACACCCACCCCTGCCCTTCCATGGTATTTGCAAAACCCAGCAGCCAGAGTGGGCTCTTAAATCGCAACTTACTGCTGTCCCCCATGCTCTCGTCTCACTCAGAGTAAAACCCAAAGTCTACAAGGACTGGCTTCTGTCACCTCTGTGACCTCATCTCGTCACTCTCCCCTTGCTCTCTCTGTTTCAGCCACACCGTCCGCCTTGTTTATGGATCACACTAGTTTAGTGTCTTTGTACCACTGTTCTCGCGGTCCGGGTCACTCTTCCCTCAGATACCCACATGGTTCCTCTGCCACCTCTTTCAAGTCTTTGCTCCCATGTCAGCTTTTCAATGAAGCTCATCATGACGTTCCCACTGAAAGCTGCACACACCTCCCACCTAAATGCACTCACACTTCCATTCTCTCTTACTCTGTCCTGTCTTCTATCTGGGCATACCTAACACTTTTAATAGACCACTTAATTCACTTATCAGTTATCATGTTTGCTGTTGCCTGTCTTTCCTCAGTACGGTCTCACAAGGGAAGGGATTTTTTTCTTCTGTTTTGTTCGCTAATGGTTCCCAGGCTCCTGGAACACCACCTGGCACATGCACAGCACTAAATAAACATTTGTTAAATGAATGCACGAGTGAATTTTGAGTGAGGGCATGCATGTGAAAACTTTTACCTATGAATTCTGTAGTTATGGTTTAAAAGATTTATAATATAGAGAATTATAAGAAAAAATGTATTAATTGTAAATTTTTTGTTGTAGCTTTCCTTGAATTTTAAGGTTAATATGTGATTTCTTTCTCTAAATTTTCAGCTTCAGTTGTGGAGAATCAGAAGGGCATCATTCCTCGAGCTATCCAAGAAATATTTCAAAACATCTCTGAAAATCCGAG
>VMDR010025038.1:0-14697 GCA_007922815.1 Macrotus californicus | reverse complement strand
GATTCTGTTCCTGTTCTAGTTGTTTGCTTAGTTTGTTTTTGTTTCTGTTTTAGGTTCAGTTGTTAATAGCTGTGAGTTTGTTGTCATTTTACTGTTCCTATTTTTGATCTTCTTTTTCTTAGATAAGTCCCTTTAACATTTCATATAATAAAGGCTTGGTGATGATGAACTCCTTGAACTTGACCTTATCTGGGAAGCATTTTATCTGCCCTTCCATTCTAAATGAAAGCTTTGCTGGATAGAGTAATCTTGGATGTAGGTCCTTGCCTTTCATGACTTGGGATACTTCTTGCCAGCCCCTTCTTGCCTGTAAGGTTTCTTTTGAGAAATCAGCTGTCAGCCTTACGGGCGCTCCTTTGTAGGCTACTGACTCCTTTTCTCTTGCTGCTTTTAAGATTCTCTCTTTATCTTTTATCTTGGGTAATGTCATTATGATGTGCCTTGGTGTGTCCCTCCTTGGGTCCAACTTCTTTGGGACTCTCTAAGCTTCCTGGATTCCCTGGAAATCTATTTCCTTTGCCAGATTGGGGAAGTTCTCCTTCATTATTTGTTCAAATAAGTTTTCAATTTCTTTCTCTTCCTCTTCTCCTTCTGGCACCCCTATGATTCAGATGTTGGAATGTTTCAAGACGTCCTGGAGGTTCCTAAGCCTCTCCTCATTGTTTTGAATTCTTGTTTCTTCATTGTGTTGTGGTTGAATGTTTCTTTCTTCTGGTCCACACCATTGATTTGAGTCCTGGTTTCCTTCCCATCACTGTTGGTTCCCTGCATGTTTTCCTTCATTTCACTTAGCATAGCCTTCATCTGTTCATCTAATTTGCGACCAAATTCAACCAATTCTGTGAGCATCTTGATTGCCAGTGTTTTGAACTGTGCATCTGATAGGTTGGCTATCTCTTCATCGCTTAGTTGTATTTTTTCTGTATTTGATCTGTTCTTTCAGTTGGGCCATATTTTTTTTTTTTTTGTCTTGGTGGGCCTGTCACGTAATAAGGGGTGGAGCAACCACATCACTGCGTTGTGACGCTGTATGAGGGGGAGGGGTCCAAAAAGGAACAGTGCTGCTTACTCAGCTCTGTCGATTTTCAGTCACTTCCCCCGCTTCCCACAATCAAATTGGGCCCTTCTGGTGCTGATTCCTGGATGGGTGGGCTTGTGTACATTCTAGGACCCTGTAGGTCTCTTCAACGAGCTCTGCTGTGAGGCTGGGAGTTTCGCCTGCTGCCGCCACCTCAACCCCCCACAGGAGTTTTCAATCAGAAGCTTTGAGGCTTTATTTCCCCACGCTGGAACTGTGGGTTGCATAGTCTAAATCGCTCCCCAGTTGTTCCTCCCGATTTATCCACAAATGGGTGTGGGATGATCCAGTCCACCAGCTGCACCTTGCCCACCTGGGTCTGCCAGCCGCCACCATGCCTCGAGTCCTCTCCACCCAGCTGCCTGTCTCTGCCTCTCCTACCGTTCTGGGTGAGTGTTTCTTCTTTAACTCTTTGGTTGTTGAACTTCCATGAAGTTCAATTTTCTGTCAGTTCTGGTTGTTTTTTGTTTTTAAATTTGTTGTTGTCCTTCTTTTGGTTGTGCGAGGAGGCACAGTGTGTCTCCATATGCCTCCATCTTGGCCAGAAGTCTAAACCCACAATCTTAACACTACTGTTTTCCTTTTAGAGTTATTCCCTTCTGGTTCTTACTCAAATTCACATATTTTAATTGGTTATTATATTTTCATAGTCTGATTTTTAATTTAATATACCACAAAACACTCTCCCATATTTAAACTCTCCGTAATTATTCTTTCAATAGCCATGTAATATTGTATCATGTTGGCGTCCTATACATTCCCTTGTTATTTGACATCCAAGTTGTTCCTACTTTTTCACTATTTATAGATTATGCTGCAGTGAAAGTCTTTGTGAAGTTAACTCTTTTCTTCTCCAAAGTTAATCCAGAAAACAAATTCACAAGATTGGCATAATTGGGTCAAAGGATATAAATGTTATATAGTTTGGGTACACACTCGTCTCATTGCTTTAAAAAAGCTTGTGTCAACATACTGTTTCTACAGTCAACTTATGAGCCTCAGTTTCTTTTTTTTTTAAGATTTTATTTATTTATTTTTAGAGAGAGTGGAAAGAGAAAGAGAGGGAGAGAAACATCAATGTGTGGTTGCCTCTTGTTCACTCCCTACTGGGGACCTGGCCTGCAACCCAGGCATGTGCCCTGACTGGGAATCGAACTGGCAACCCTTTGGCTCACAGGCCAGCACTCAATCTACTGAGCCACAGCAGCCAGGTATAAGCCTCAATTTCTTGATGCATACAATGGGAACAATAGTAGTTCCTATCGCATAGGGTTGTGAGGACCAAATGAAATGAAGCATGTATTTTGCACTGAGTAACTGCTTGATAAATGCTAGATATCTTCATTTATTTTCACTTGCAGTTTGAGTGTACTAGTTTTTCTACAGTCTCATCAACATTGTATATTATCAATTAAAAATGTATTCTAAAATAGTTGGTATAAAACTACACTGAGAGGTGATTCCTGCTGCTCCTCCTTCCTCTTTTCCTTCTTTATTCTCTTCCTCTTCCTTCTTCATCTTCAGTTGGAAATAGAGAGGGAGACCAAGGGGAGAGGGGGATAGAAAACAGAAATAAAATAGATCCCATAAGTTGAGACATACTGAATTTTTATGTGCAACCCCTGCCTCCTCGGACCACTGGAAACGATCAAAGGTTATAGGAAATAATAGCTATATACTGAATGTATGCTCTGACTCCAAACCTTGTCCACATTCACTTTCTTTCACTCAATTTACTGACCCCATTTGTTGAATCCCTACTATGTGCTATTCAATAGTTGGCACTATAGCTGTACCTTTGAAAACAGACAAAGTCTCTGCTTTCATAATTAATATACTATTAGTTTGGAAGGTATATGTTTGTTGGCAGGGGGTGAGGTGGAGAGACTGACCACGTGAGTGGCATGAAGAAATTACATCACTGATGTATCTGAATAAGTGAGTGAGGGCTACTTTAGATTGGGTGCAGTGTTCCCATCTGAGTGACATCTGAGCCAAAACCTGAACTATGAGGAACACTCCCCGCCCCCATTAAGATCTAGAAGAGTATTAAAGACAGTTAACAGCTAGTACCAAGGCCCTTAAGAGAGTACAGAAGTCCCCCTATCTGAGGAGGATATAGTCCAAAACCCCCAGTGGATGCCTGAAACCACGAATGGTACTGAACCCTGTATATGAATACACTATGTTCTAGACATACACACCTATGATAAATAAGGCACAGCAAGACATTAATAGTAGCAATAAAATAGAACAATTATAACAATTTACTGTAATAAAAGTTATGTGCGTGTGGTCTCCAAATATCTTGCACTGTACTCACCCTTCTTGTGATGATATGACACGATACAATGCCTGTATGATGAGATGAAGCAGGGTGAACGGCATGGCCTGTGACACAGCTGGAACACAAGCACTGTGATACCCTGACAGTTGATCTGATAACCAAGGCACCTACTAGGTGACTAATGGGCAGGTAGCATATACAGTATGGATATGCTGGACAAAGGGATGATTCACCTCCTGAGCGTGCAATTTAAAACTTGTGAACTGCTTATTTCTGAAGTTTTTCATTTACTATTTTTGATTAATATAAATTAATATTCACACTTTATATGCTACCTGCACATTAGTCACTTAGTGGAAATCTTTGTTATCAGATCAGCTATCAGACTGTGGGTTGACAGCAGCCAACCAAAAAGAAGAAGACAAAAACTCAGATAAGAGGGACCTGATGTATCCATTCATGACCCCGAGGAACCCAGAGTATAGTAGCTGATGACAAGTATTGGGTTGGCCAAAAAGTTCGTTTGGTTTTTTCTGCACAATGATTCTAGTACTGCTTAGTTGTCTTTAACTTCATTCGAAACAATTTTGTTAGGTTGCATTGTGATAGCTGTCGATCAGCGTGCAATTTTTAAAACTTATCAAAATTACTGAATTCTGGTGCAGCCATTTTAATATTGAAGATGGAAGAAAATATGCAGCATTTTTTGGCATATTATGCTTTATTATTTCAAGGTAAAAATGCAACTGAAATGTAAAAAAAAAAATTGTGCAACATATGGAGAAGGGGCTGTGACTGATTGAACATGTCAAAACTGGCTTGTGAAGATTCTTGGTACTATTGACATTTTGGCCAAGCAATTCTTTGCTGTAGGGCTGTCTTTTGCAATGGAAGATGTTTAGCAGCACCCTTGGCCTCTACCCACTAGGAGCCAATAGCAGGAGATAGCCAACATAGTCAAAATATCCAAATCAATAAAGTTATTGGTGAAAATGAAAAATGTCTTTTATTTTACAGAAAAAAACTAAGCAGACTTTTTGGCCAACCCAGTAACACAAGATGAGGCCAAGATGAGGCAGCCAGCTAATGCAATGTAGGCCTCAGTAGGTAAGGAATTGGATTTTATTCTAAATACAGAAGCCAAGAGTGATTTATAAGCAGATTTATTTTAAAAGCTCTAGCTACTGTGCTTGAAATGAACTGGAAGTGACAAAAATGGAAGCGTGTGGCAGAACTGGAACAAGAATTTTACTTCACTGATTTCAAGGAAGAGCTGAGGATTTACTGAGCACACCCTATCGGCCTGGCTGTTCTAAGCTCAGAGGAAGAACAAGAGTTGTCCCTTCTGGGGCTGACTAGTGGGGAGGGCTAAGAAGCAGTAGTGTGATGGTTCAGATATACTAGCTGCAAGAGCTGATAAATACCCTGGAGACTGTCTAGTACAAACTTCCTAGCCTGGGCGAGAACAATTTGTACTTAGTGTGGTCACGTGAGTGGGATGCCCGTTCATTCTGGAAAAAAAAAAAAAAGCCCAGGTATTCCTCCTCTTCCCCATCTCCTCCACTTTCACCACGTCCCCCGCGCCCTGCCTCCGGCGCATCTCCCCACTCTCCTCTCCCGAGAAAGTCGAACGAACTAACAGCTTGCGGACGTCTCACGGCCACGACCGAACAGAAGACCGGGCCACCCGCAGCATCTCCCAATTTCCGCGCGGAAACTAAAGAGCCCTCCGCACTGAGGGCGGGGCGAAGGTGTGGCGAGCTTCCGGGGGTGGGGCCCAGTCTCGGTTGGCTCTTCCCGCGCCTGCGCGGAAAATCAAACCCGCGGATCTGGTATCAGGTTCCCCGGAACCTCGCTCTCATGATTTCTGCTTCCGGGTCGGAGCCATGGCGGTGGCAAATTCAAGCCCTGTCAACCCTGTGGTGTTCTTTGATGTGAGCATTGGCGGCCAGGTGAGGTCCAGGAAGCCACCCAGCCATGCACCGAAGGGAAACTGCACGGGGCCAGGCAGGCAGAACTCACCCGCCCAGGGATAGTGGGCTTGGGAAGCCACAGAGTGAATTTGGACCAGAACGGGGGCGTAGGTTTTACTCCTGATCGGGAGTAGAATGGACTCTTGCTTCTCCTATCTCCCATCCTAGCGCCCCGCGAGTGGAAGGTCTGGACAGAACAGAAGGATAGGCTAAGCGGGTGGGAGAGATCAAGTACACGTGGGAGGGAGGGGTCAGCCCTTCACAGTCCCTGCTCCGTGAGACCTTCACGGTCTTGGACTGGGCCTTCTGACCTTCTCCCGCCGGTTGCAGGAAGTTGGCCGTATGAAGATCGAGCTCTTTGCAGACGTTGTGCCTAAGACAGCCGAGAACTTTAGGTAAGGTTCTCCAGCTCTGCCGGGTTATATATTCCAGCTTTGCCGGATTAACCGAACCAGAACTCATCCTGTGGAATTGTCAGCCTACCTCTGCCCGTCCACACACTGCCCTTGAGATCTGATTCTTCTGGGTGTTGCTCTGTCTGAACAGTCACGTTTTAACTCCCCCATGTCAATTTATGTTGTTAATCTGAATACCTGGATGCCTGGACGCCTAGCTGGCCAGTTGACGGGCTTGCTGTTTGCAATGTCCATGCTCTCCCCCCTGGAGGTTAGGGGCACTCACAACTGTGATGTCATGGTAACTGAGTTCCTCACTCTTTTCCCTTTCAGGCAGTTCTGCACTGGAGAATTCAGGTCAGTCTCAGACGTGGTTGACTTATCTCCTTGTTTCTGAGGGGCGTCCTGGACCAAGGGTACTGGGGGACCACCAGAGGCCTTGCATGATTGCTGGTGACAGTAATAGAATGTATTACCCTGAAGGTATTCATTTGCCTTCTTTCTTTACCTCTCTTGTCCTGACCATCTTTAGGAGAGTCACTTGGGCTTGAATATGTGGTAAACTGGAAAGGCCTAGTGTTACCTGTCATCAGAGCAAATCTTTCTGTTTGGTTGTAGGAAAGATGGGGTTCCTATAGGCTACAAAGGAAGCACTTTCCACAGGTAAGGCCAAGGAAAACCACTTGGGGCTTTTACAATTACTTCCTTGGGGGATTAGTCTCTAGAGGAAAGTAAATCCATAGGATAATTCTTAGATCTTGAGAAAGAATGTTTTTGTGAACTCGGGGACTGATTTGAAGATTTCTTAAAAGCCCAAGTGATAAAAAACATCGTATTTTGAAATCAATGTTAATCTGAACTAAAATGACTAAATCAATGTTTTTCTAAACCAGAGTCGTATCTCAGAATCCTTTGTTCTCTGTTTCAGGGTCATAAAGGATTTCATGATTCAGGGTGGAGATTTTGTTAATGTAAGTAGTTCCTTTCCTATCAAAGCTTTAGAAGCTTTCTGTCTCCTTTTCTCCCTCTCTCCCTCTCTCTTGTTATTGCTGCTGCTACTATTTTTACTACAGGGACCCAGTCCTAAGGCTTGAGGACAATAGCCAGATTAGATGAGGGGAGAGATGGGGCTGGGAATGCCCTTGAATGTTGCTGGCTACTACCCACTATACCACTAGGTGACACACATCAGCACTTTGATTGAGTCACTAGCTTCCAAATCTCAGCCTTTTAGTGCCAGAAACGGAGGTTTTCCAGCATACCTTCAGATGATCCATGACAGATCCAAATTAATTAGTTGCATGAAACTTTGCTAGAAATCAGTTGCAACTAGTTTTAACTAAATAGTTGTAAGTCCCTTTCCAGTGAGCTAAGTGCTTATGCTCCATTTTCCTTTCCATTTCTGTTATCACAGTTCCTGAAAAGCTGAGTTTTTAAGCATACGTTAATTAGCGTACAAGGAATCAGCAAGAGAGGTAGATGGTTCTGGAGGGAGGTTTTCTGTGTTCGCTGGGAGAGCCCAGTGGGATAGCCCTTCGCTAATAAGCACAACTTTCCTGTTAAAGTCTGTGTGTCCCCCATAGTCAGTCTTCTACCCTTCCCCTGACCGCGGGGTTTTTAAAGAGCTCTCTCTTTCCTGTATAGGAATGGTTACAAAGTGCAGATTTTAGGCCAGATTTGGCTTTCAGATATGTTTTGTTTCATCTTTCTGATGATGTGAAACCGGTAAAAATTCTGGAGTTTTGTTTCCTCTCTAAAGAATGGGAAATAGGAGTGCATTAGGCCTGTGTTTCTCATGCAGTGACAATTGGTTGGAATCAAATAACTGCTCCTTTTAGACAAGGTGTGTCCTTGCCATCTCACGTAGTCCCCACCACCTGCTTTCTTTGTTTATGTCGTCTGCCCTCATAGGCATTTAAGTTTGCAGCCCCTGGCCACTACTAATGGTAGCAGGGCTTGGGGTGGCCATGTATTTCCTCGTTAGCTGGTAAGAAGGGCTGAGAAACCATTCTCCGCCTTCTTTTCTTTCTTCCCATAGGCTCCTGTGTTGCCATATTGACTTAGCAAGAACAGGACCAACTTCTTACCTGTCATTGCCAGGCACACCCAGTCACTTGCTGATAGCCCCAGGATTAGACAATAGTTGGTCATCTGGAAGGCTGAGTATCAGAGAGAAGCACCTGCTCATAGCCACCCTTAGAGAATTAAAAATAAAATGAGCAAGAGGCAGAAGAAGCAGGGTTTGAGACCTTTTAAAGTTGGACCAAGAATATTTGTTTTAATAATATTTGTGTTTCTTTTTTAAATTTTATTTATTTTTTGAGAGAGGGGAAGAGAGAGAAAGAGAGAGAGAGAGAGAAACATTGATGTACAAGAGATATAGATCGGTTGCCTCTTGCACGCCCCGAACTGGGGACCTGCTCTGCAACGCAGGCATGTGCCCTGACTGGGAATCAAACCAGCGACATTTTGGTTCACAGGCCAGCACTCAATCCACCGAGCCACACCAGCCAGGGCAGATTACACATATGTGTTCATTTTTTTGTACTTAATAATTGTTTGCATTTTCCCTTGTTATTAAGTCTTCTTCCAAAACACTTTTTCTAACAGCTACCTAGTACTCCATAATGAATAGACAGTGAATTTATTTGATCAACCCACTATTGTTGAAAATTCAAGTTGCTTTCTGATGTTTGCTCTGAAAATTAATTTGTCACTTTCCCTACTCTGGCTTCTGGGGAGCAACTGCTAGTGTGATTACAGAGGATGATATGGTAACTGATCTGTCCCCTGGGTTTATTGGGAAATTGGAGTCCTCCCCTGGACAAATCACCTTTGGCCAGGAGGGTGCTATCATGTGGTACACACTAGGTTTCCAACAGCTCACCCACCCATGTAGTTTGGGAGGTGGGGTAGGGTAGCGGTCAGTCAGGTGGGCACTTTTGTGTGACTGCAGTCGTGAGGGTCTGGGAATGGTGAGGATTATGTGTATGGTCACTGTACTGGTTCCTATTTGTGTCTTCACCTGTCTTTCTAGAGGCCCAGCTCTGACCTCTTTTACCCAATCTGTGAGAAGACCTGGCCAGGTAGTGGGCTACAGGTGCCTTGGATGGGGCTTGCTTTGACTTCAGGATGGGGTCAGAGAGGTGACTCCCAAGTGACCAGCAAGTGGGGACTTTAAGAAGCTAGACCCCAGCCGCAGCAGCCGTCTTTTTCTGGCCTCTGGAAGGCCCAGCACTTGCAAGTTGCTGACACTTCCCTTCTCTCTGCTCAGGGAGATGGTACTGGAGTGGCCAGCATATACCGGGGACCGTTTGCAGATGAAAACTTTAAACTTCGACACTCAGCTCCAGGCCTGTTGTCCATGGTAAGTGAGGCCCCGTTCAGGCCTGAGTCAGATTTATCGCCAGCTGGTTTCTGGCCCCTCTAGAGGCTCAGTGCCACCTCTCTGGATGAAAGCAAATGCTTTTCTTCTCTTGCTTAGCCTAGGATTCACCTCTGTTATGCCCACCTCTTTCTTCAGTCTGGTTTGTTTTTGTTGCTTAGAGGAACTAAAACTGACCTCTGTGATGTGTTTTTTACCTTTCATTTGGCCAAGTCATGTGGCTGAGCATTTAGCCTTGCTGCTCAGTCCACGTTTACTCACACTGCCTACTGGCTGGCCACCTCCTTTCACTCACTCACCACTCACTGCTCACCACTCCCACCCTCTGTCCTGGCACTCCCCTCCCCATTTATAACCCCACTCACACATGTCACTCCTCATTCACAGTCCCTCTGCCCACCTCACTTAAAACCCCTCATCTATCCTACCCCTGCTCACTCTCCTGTATGCTCATTCCCCCTTTGCTTCCTCTTACCCACCTAGGACTCCTCATTTTCCCTTACCCCTCCCACCTTGCTTCTCTCTCTCTCTCTCTCTCTCTCTCTCTCTCTCTCACCTCCTCCCTCCCTCCCGCTCATCACCCGTTTCCTCTCGTCAGTGCCCCAACTCTCACTCCCCCAGATCCAGTGTTTATGTGCAATTCTCTGCCCTGCTTGCCCACTCCACCACTTACCCACTTAGGCAGTCATCAAGTAAACATTTGTCATATCCTCTCCGTTCCGGGCTTCATGGTAAGGTATGAGACCTGATTCCTGTCCTTATGTCCCTTAACATCTAATGGGGGCATCACTCATGCAGAATGACAAGCCTAGTATAGTACAATCATGCTGTCAGCGTGTTAAGGTAAGGACACCTTACTGTGTGTAAGAATTCTGTGAGGGTCCCTAGGAATGAGAGTGACTGCTGCTGGGGGGTGGGCAAGGCTCCTTCACAGAGGAGGGGACATTTGAGTTTTTGAAAGAGTTCTGTACCAGAGGGCATGTCTCCCCTCAGAGAGTGTCCCCTATAAAAACATGTTGTGTGGCTGTTTTCCTGCCTGCTTGCTAATAAATGTTTAGACATAGAGCAGCAAACTAGATTGGATGGATGGATGGATGAATAGGATGAACTGGGACCCCTGGGAAGCCTATGCCTCATTTCAAGGCCTAGGCCTATTCTGACTGGCCCAGACAATGCCTTATTTTCATATATGAGGTGTTCCTGAATAAATGTACAAAAACCAAAAATAACCTCATCCTACATGGGGAATTGCTAAAGTATAGTGGAAATCCCTAATTAGAGCTTATCTTTAGACAGTGTCTTTAATGCATTCATAGTATATCATAAACAGTTTTATTCCTTCATGGTTGAACACAGAATCAACCAATTTAAATCTAATATCTGATTAAGGCTAGTTATCTATCCAATAATTTCCAGCTTTGCCTCAGTAGTTGTTTTGTAAGACCTGTGCTTTTAATATACTAGTACTTCCAGTTTTCCATTTTCTACTCATGTTTTTCCAAAGTAGGGGAAGTTTATCATACTATATTCGTAGTTACACAGACAATGATGTAAGACAGTGCTGCTGAAACTGAACTTGGGTTTGCTGAGATACAGAAGTCTGAGTTCAGCATGCTGAAGGCAGTTCAGGGGCATCGGTGCACCACGGACAAAAGTGCGCTCCGTATGAAAGTGAAATGTCTCTTTACAAAGCAGCACTCTGCATTGTGGGTGCAGCCTGTTCCTTCATGATGCGCTACTAACTATGATGGTGCAAAAATAACTTTATGGGGGGGAAAGGGAAGGGATATGGTCATGCCTAGAAAGTTCATATCTCTAGTTTTAAAAATACTTTTTCTGTAAAGTTCAGGAACAAAGGATTTGGATATAGCAATAAAAAGCAAATGTCTTTGATTAAATATAGTCTTTTTTCTATCATAGCTCTCGCAGCTTGCACCTTAAGTTTTTTTAAGTTACCATTATAATAGTACAAAACCACTCGGACAACACAGCGTGTGGCATAGACAGCAGACCTTTCCTCGCCGAGTAGCTACTTTGTCGTTGTCATTCAGTTATAACCAGTATTGGACTAAACACAGCAAATCAGGTCCCATAAACAGTCGTTCCCAGTATAAAAATTCACACTGTAGGAGAAACGTGCGTTGATTCAAGGATCTAGTTCCTTGAGGGCAGAGATTGTGTGTCCAGGTCATCTCTGTGTCCTTGGGCCCTAGCTCAGGCCCCGGCTCATAATGCATGCTCAGTAAGTTTTGCTGAAAGAAAGTGTGGAGGAATCAGGGCCACAGGCTCTTTGGGGAATCTTGCTCTCTAGCCAGCATGGCCAGGAAAACTCATTGCAGGTATATTTGGTTTCCGTCAGGCAAACAGTGGTCCCAGCACAAATGGCTGCCAGTTCTTCATCACCTGTTCTAAGTGTGATTGGCTGGATGGGAAGCACGTCGTGTTTGGTGAGTCCTGCTCCTGTCCCATGGTCCTGGCCCCACTCACCCAAAGTGGGACTTCCAAAGGAGCCATTCCTTGCACTCTCACACCAGGAGTCCTGACTAGTTTACCTACTCTGTGTAGTAGGGGGAGGGCGGGAGTGCCGGGAGGTGCGGGAGATGTGTGGGGGGCCATCTGATCAAGTACATAACCACATCTACTGTGTATGTGTCGGGGGGAAAGCCGGGGTGGTGGCACTTAAGAAATACCACACAGGCAGCATGGTGCAGTGGGGCTTTACAATCACTCAGATGTAGGTTTGGGCCCTAATTCTGCTACTTAGTGTGCTATCTGTGACCTTGGGTAAGTCATTTCACCTCCACTGAATCTCGATTTCCTGAATTGGTGTGAGGAGCAAATGAGACAATGGTGTGAGAATGAGCATTGAGAGCTGGAAAATGCTATGCAAATGAAATAGTGGATCCATCTCATACTCTTTTTACAGGGAAAATTATTGATGGACTTCTAGTGATGAGAAAGATTGAGGTGAGTCCTGTTTTGATTCCTCTGTCTCAGCCGCTCTGGTCTGGTGCCACCTGACTAGGGTCGGGAGCTAGAGAATCCTGAGTGGGCTTCGTGTGTTAGGCCCAGTCTCCATTCATTGCCTCCATTCCATGGACTTCCTCAAGGGAAGGGAGGAGGGACCCCATACCTCCCAAGCGCTCTTGGCCTATCATTAGCCTCTGTAGTGCACACTGAGCTGTGGCCTGGGGTGGCCCCCACCCACTCGATAAACTGCTCAACACTGCATGCGGGTTCCGTCGTGACCTGGCCCCTGCCTGCCTCGCCCCTGCCACTGCTGCCTCCATGTTCCAGTCACATCGGGCTACTAGCTTTCCTCATACATCACTGCCTCTTGTTCCTCCTTGCCCCTGAGCCTTTGCTCATGCTGTTTCCTCTGTCTGGAGTGCTCTTCTCCTTTCTTGCTTCCTTCCCATGTATCCTCAGTCTAGCTCAAATAAGCCCCTGTTCTGTGAATCCTTCCCTGACCTCTTTAAGCCACGTTTAGTTGCTTCCTCTGCCCTGTATACACTTCCTTATAACTTACTACATTGTTATATATCACAGCTTTGATATTTTTAAATGCACATCTTATTTTTGACCTGCATTATGTGTTTGCCCAATCTGCTAGGACATGGACTATCATCGTACCAGCCTCTGATCCCTCAGGCCTTAGCCCGGGGGCTGGCAGACATCAGTAAATGTTTGGGGAGCATGTGTGGCTGAGTGGATGAATTTTCCCTGTGCTTTCTGTCTTAGAATGTTCCCACGGGGCCCAACAACAAGCCCAAGCTGCCGGTGGTGATCTCACAGTGTGGGGAGATGTAGTGCCGACCGAGACTGAACCAGGTAAGTGCGTCTTCTCTTTCTGGCTAGGAGTTGCCCCAGAAAAAGCAGCGTGGTCCAGCGGAAAGCACCTCGGACCGGAACACATGGGATTGAGCCCATTTCCTCTCTTGGTGACCTAGCAGAAGTCACTTCCCTTCTTCGAGCCTGTTTCCTCATCTGTCAAATGGAGACAGTACCTCTCTCCTAGGGTCATTGTAAGGATCACAAGGGAAAGGGTTATTAGGGCACTTAGGTTACTTTTCTACCACTTGGTAGTTTACAAAGTACCAGCCTGAAAGCCCTTGGGCAGTTTCTGACAGCGCCCTACGATTGTAGTCCCAATAGAGAGGCATGGCACCAGCTCTGGGTGACTCCCTGCTGGGTCAGCATGAATGGCCAGGAGACGGACCTGTCCTGCTTCTCATCAGAACTGATAGGGCAATTCCAGTTCCTGACTTGTACTTGCCAGCTTCATAGGTGAACCTGACCCTACTCATTCTTTTTTTTTTTTTTAATATGCATTTATTTTTAGAGAGAAGTGGGAATAGAAGGAGAAAGAGAGGGAGAAAAACATCGAGTGGTTGCCTCTCGCACACCCCCCACTGGGGACCTGGCCCACAACCCAGGCATGTGCCCTGACCGGGAATCAAACTTTTGGTTCACAGGCTGGCACTCAGTCCACTGAGCCACACCAGCCAGGGCGCACCTCCTACCCATTCTTGCCACTGCCTGCTCTGTGCTGGGCATCATGCTAGGCATGGATAGGGGAGCAAAATACTGAAGGATGTCTCTACCTTTCAGGAGCTTATAGGGAATAAGACATATTCTGAGAGGTTATCACTAGTAATATGAGTGACGTTGCTAAGTGTCATAAGAATTCAAGGGAGAAATTGATCACTTCCAGCTAGAATGGTGGTGACTCTCTCTCTCTCATTTTCACACCTGCAAAAAAGTTGGAAGAATAGGACATTCAACACCCATGTACATGTCACCTAGGTTAACATTCTTATTTATCATTTTGCTTTGACATTTGTTTTTTTCTTTCCTTCTTCCCTCCTCTCACATTCCCATTCCTTCTCCTCCTCTCTCCTGCCTTCCTTCTTTCCTCCCTTCCTGTCCCTCCCTTCATTTCTTTCCCATTTGAAAGCTGAAGGCTTCTTGACACTTTACCCATAAATACTTCAGCAAAGAGCTGCTAAAAACAAGCCCATCCTCCATAACCACAATAATGTCCAATATGCATGTTCACACTCCCCCAGTAATTCACAAAAAAACTGCTAGAGCTCCAGGAAAAGGCATCCAATCTTGGTTCGCGTATTTCCTTCATTTTGTTATTAAATAACATTATATACTGTATTTTGCCATGTACAATGTGCACTTTTTTTGCCCAAATTTTTGAAGGAAAAATAGGGATGTGTGTTATACATGAGTAGTACTAATTCTGTATCTATATAAATATTTCTAATTCTTTTATTTATGCTTATGCATTAACAGTGTAACTCTAAAAAGCAATAACAATATCCTTATACAAAATAATACCCTAGAATATGATCATTGGTTTTGTTTCTAAATGTAAATAAATAAAATTTTTAATTAAAAAATTAAAATGAAAGGTTTTTTTTCCTGAAAGTTTGGGCCAAAAATATGGGTGCATTATACACAAAGCACATTATACACAGCAAAATACAGTGATCTCATACAGATTCTCACACAAAATACAGTGATCTCATACAGATTCTCACACAAAATACAGTGATCTCATACAGATT
>VMDR010025037.1:0-14703 GCA_007922815.1 Macrotus californicus | reverse complement strand
AAACATTATAAACATATATGCACCCAACATAGGAGCACCCAAACATGTAAGGAAAATCTTGGAGGACTTGAAGAAAGATATAGACAGCAACACAATTACAGCAGGGGATTTTAACACCCCACTGTCAAAAATGGACAGATCTTCCAAACAAAATACCAACAAAGATATTGTGTCATTGAACAATATTCTAGATCAAATGGATTTAACTGATATATAGAGAGCCTTTCATCCCAAAGAAGCAAAATACACATTCTTTTCAAATGCACATGGAACATTTTCAAAGGTAGACCACATGACAGGACACAAAACAAGTCTCAACAAATTCAAGAAAATTGAAATCATATCAAACATTTTCTCTGACCACAAGGAACTGAAGCTAGAAACCAACCTCAAGGAAAAAACTCAAAAACACTCAAATTCATAGAGATTGAATAGCATACTATTAAACAATGAATGGGTTAATAATGAGATCAAGGAAGAAATCAAAAAGTTTCTGGAAACAAATGAAAATGAACTAACAACAGCCCAAAACTTACGGGACATAGCAAAGGCAGTCCTGAGAGGGAAGTTCACAGCGATAGAGGACCACCTAAAAAAGATAGAAACATTTCAAATAAACAACTTAATCTTAAAAATACAAGAATTGGAGGAAGAACAATGGGCAGAGACCAGGGAGAGTAGGAGGAGGGAAATAACCAAGATCAGACCAAAATTAAATGAAATGGAGACTAAAAGCACAATTCTAGGATCAATAAATCCAGGAGCTGGTTCCTTGAAAAGATAAACAAAATTGACAAGTCTTTAAGCAGACACATCAAGAAAAAAAGAGAGAGGACACAAACAAACACAATCAGAAATGAAAGAGGAGAGATTACAACTGATACCACAGAAATACAAAGGATTGTAAGAAATTACTACGAACAATTATATGCCAAGAAATTTGAAAACCTGGGTGAAAAGGACAAATTTCTAGAAAAATATTATCTTCCAAAACTGAATGAAGAAGCAGAAAGCCTGAACAGAACAATAACAATTGACAAAATTGAAGCAGTAATCAAAATACTCCCAACACAAAAAGCCCTGGATTGGACGGTTTCACAGGAGAATTCTACAAAGCATTTAAGGAAGACCTAACCTCTATCCTTCACAGACCATTCCAACAGTATTATTTGTGGAAGCCATATTTCCACTGAAGGAGTAAAGAAAGCCTGAAGATGTAGGAAAGTTTCTAGCAGTGAATTAAAATGGTACATAAAATCCATGGGACAGGTTAGTTAAGGGGTGGGTGTGGGTAGCCATGTATGGGATTAATGATAAAATTAACTGAAATGGGTTTTAGGTGTGAAGGAAGGAGAACAGAGGACAAACCAGAGACACAAAATAGGTGGTGTCAGAGCTGGGGAAGGACAGGAAGAAAGGAGTATTTTTAGTATTTTAATTCCAAAGTTGACTATCACAAGAGTAGAGTTCAGCAGTGACTCCCATAAAATTTTACATAAGGTGTTTTCTTACTTTAATGAGCTCTCTCTAGTCATGTACTTTGTACTTTAGAGCAAGATCAAGTATTTCCCCTGACTGTGTTGTTCTTAAATATATCTCAAATTAGCAGTAAGGTGTGTACTTAACAGAAACATGGGATACATCAAACCCTAGTTCATGAATTTTTATAGACAGAGATGAATTAAATGATCAGATTAAATTCAGAGCAACAACTGAAACCTTGCTCAGAATTAATGTGCCTCATTACTTGGGGGAAGGTTTTCAAGAGTAGATACTGCTCATTTCATCATCAGAGCTCTAAACTGGTGACATGCTTCTAGCTTGCTCAAGCAGTCCACTCCTACTTTAACATCATGTTTCATAATTATGGTAAAATGTTCTAAAATGGCTATTATGTTTGGGCATTTATACAAGCTTTTCTTGAGTGCAAATTAATATAATTCATGACCTATGGGCCTTAGGTCTTCAATATTTAAATAATGTTTAATATAATCTTTCCCAGTGGAAAAGGCCATTTTAGGGAAAAAAAAAGCAAGATTTGGATATAACAACATATGATATGTTTTAAATATTTATTTAAATTTGTATTTACTTAATGCTTAGAATAAATGCTTCCATTCTTTTTATAATCTACTCTGTTCTTTGCATTCTTTTTTTAAAATATATTTTATTGATTATGCTATTACAGTTGTCCCATTTCCCCCCCTTCATTTCCCTCTGCCCTGTGCATCCCCTCCCACCCACATTACCCTCTTTTAGTTCATGTCCATGGGTCATATATATATAAGTTCTTTGTCTTCTACATTTCCTATTCTATTCTTAACCTCCCCCTGTCTATCTTTTACCTACCATTTATGCTTCTTATTCCCTGTACCTTTCTCCCCTCTCTCCCCACCCACCCCCTTGATGATAACACTCCATGTGATCTCCATTTCTGTGATTCTGTTTCTGTTCTAGTTGTTTGCTTTGTTTGTTTTTGTTTCTGTTTTAGGTTCAGTTGTTAATAGCTATGAGTTTGTTGTCATTTTACTGTTCATATTTTTTATCTTGTTTTTCTTAGATAAGTCCCTTGAACATTTCATATAAGAAGGAATTGGTGATGATGAACTCCTTGAACTTGACCTTATCTGGGAAGCACTTTACCCACCCTTCCATTCTAAATGAAAGCTTTGCTGGATAGAGTAATCGTGGATGTAGGTCCTTGCCTTTCATGACTTTGAATACTTCTTGCCAGCCCCTTCTTGCCTGCAAGGTTTCTTTTGAGAAATCAACTGATAGTCTAATGGAACCCCTTTGTAGGTTACTGTCTCCTTTTCTCTTGCTGCTTTTGAGATTCTCTCCTTATCTTTAATCTTGGGTAGTGTAATTATGATGTGCCTTGGTGTGTTCCTCCTTGGGTCCAACTTTTTGGAGACTCTTTGGGCTTCCTGGACTCCCTGGAAGTCTATTTCCTTTGCCAGATTGGGGAAGTTTTCCTTCATTATTTGTTCAAATAAGTTTTCAATTTCTTTCTCTTCCTCCTCTCCTTCTGGTACCCCTATGATTCAGATGTTGGAACATTTAAAGATGTCCTGGAGGTTCCTAAGCCTCTCTTCATTTTTTTGAATTCTTGTTTCTTCATTGTGTTCTGGTCAAATGTTTCTTTCTTCCTTCTGGTCCCCACCATTGATTTGAGTCCCCGTTTTTTTCCCATCCCTGTTGGTTCCCTGTACATTTTCCTTTATATCAGTTAGCATACACTGCATTTTTTCATCTAATTTATGACCAATTTCTCAGCAATTTTTGTGAGTATCCTGATTACCAGTGTTTTGAACTATACATCTGATAGGCTGGCTATCTCTTCATCACTTAGTTGTATTTTTTCTGGAGCTTTTATCTGTTCTTTCATTTGGACCTTTTTCTTTTTTTTTTGTCTCAGTATGCCTGTTCCATAGTAGGAAGTAGACCCTTAGGTATTTGCCAGGGTGGGACAATCCACATCGTTGCAATTGTGAGGCTGTTTGTGGAGGAGGAGTCAGAGAGGGAACAGTGCTGCTTGCTCCTCTCTTTGCTGGTTTTCAGTCACTTCCCCCACTACCCACAAACAAATTGGGCCCTTCTGGTGCTGATTCCCTGGTTGATGGGTTTGTGTACATTCTAGGACTCTGTGGGTCTCTCCAGCAGACTCTCCTATGAGGCTGGGAGTTTCTCCCACTGCTGCCTCAACCCCCACAGGTGTTTTCAATCAGAGATTTGAGGCTTTACTTCCCCTCACTAGAACCCTGGATTGTGTGGTCCATCTCGCTCCCCAGTTGTTCCTCCCAGTTTATCTGCACACAAACGTGGGACTGCCAGTCCATAATCCCCTGCCTCACCAGGTCTGCTAGCCATCGTCTTGCCTGCCAGCCACTGCCTTGCTGCAGTCCTCTCTGCCTGGCTGCCTGTCTCTACCCCTCCTTCTGATCTGGATGAATGTTTTTTTTTTAACTCTTTGGTTGTTGGACTCCCATATAGTTCGATTTTCTGTCATTTCTGGTTATTTTTTGTTTTTAAATTTGCTGCTGTCCTTCTTTTGGTTGTGCAAGGAGGTACAGTGTGTCTACCTATGCCTCCCTCTTGGCTGGAAGTGCTTTCTTTATTCTTAAGATGTCATTTGAAATTCTCCGTGTTTTAAATAAACATATATCAATTTTTACTATCTGTGGTAGGTCATTTGCAAAGATTACCTCAATAATAATTGTAGTCAATCCTGTATACAGGCACCCTTTCAATATGACATGGCTTCTCCTACAATCAAAATGTGAATTTTTTCTTCACCCTTTGAATGTGATCTTGGCCATTTGACTTGCTTTGGCCAATGGGATATTAGCACACATGAAAGGAGCAAAGACTTAAAAAGTCCTTGCACATTGAGGCTTGCTTGCTCTCTTTTGATTCCACCTGGAACCTTAAGACCACAATGTGAGTATAGCCTACTGGATAGAGCATCTGAAATGGAGCAAAGCACCCCAGCTGGATAGCCTGCTAACCACATCATTAATGGTAAGGCCACCTTAGACAATCAAGTCCCAGTTAAGCCACCAGAAGATGACAGCCAAGTGAATGATCCAGAAAAGACCATGAGAAGAACTTCCCAGCTGAGCTCAAGTACTACCCAAATTAGTGACTCACAGAATCATAAGCAAATAAAATTGTTGTTTTAAGACAATACATTTTTATAATCTCTTACAAGGCATTAGATAACATATAAGAACACACTATTATTCTCTGAAATAAGTAGCATTTGTTCATTTAAAGAGGAGTGGTAAAGAGTGATGTTTTAATTGGGGGAAGAAAAGGAGATAAAAGTATGATGTTACACTAATTCTTAGTCTCATCCCGTTGCCATTTATAGCACCCTGACTCCTGTCTAACAAACCTTTAGTCTCCTAAATTAGCTTAGTGTTCTAAAACTGTAGAAATATGTAACTTCCAAATGGTTTCAATTTGAGCTATCTTACTGTCCTAGAAATCCATATAGTAAACCCCATTTCCTAACCTGTTGATAGTGGAATGCTAGGAAGCATCCTTGGTGTTGCATGAGTTCAATATTGCATGCCTCGACTGATCACAATATACCTGTTCCCCTGTCACTCAGTTTATGTCATGTGTAGGAAAAGTGCTGGGGTATCTGGCTGCACCGTGAGTTAGACTGACATTAGGTCATGGTTACCACTACACCCTGTGCCACAGATGACGTAAAAATTACTTACCGGTCAGGGTCTGTGCTAATGCTTTTTAACCAGGGATGAGCATATTAATCACCAGTGGACTTTTTTAACTACCAATTTTCCCCACCTATGGGAAATTTTAGTTTATTCAGTCCAAGAGGGGGTGCAAGTTGTCTGCTTTGTTTCCACATCACAGGTAATTGCTATGCACACTGCTAAATAAAAATAAAAATTAAAAGCAAAGGATATTAACAATGTGATGTGATTGAGAGTTTTTTCAACATGAGGATTTTTCAATAACACATCCCTCCACTGGCCTAATATACTTCCTGAAATTACATCATCTCTTCTTTAGCTGGAGACATATTATCCATGACCAGGGCAGTTATAGTATCAGAGAAAGATCTAGAATAAAAAGACCTGGATTCTCTCCTAATTATGTGAATTGGTGAAATCATTTAACCTCTCTGTTTCTTCCTCTGAAATATAGGGAAAGAAATATCTCCTTGCTAGATTCCTGTGAATGACAAATGATGTATAAAAAAGTATTTTGCAAAATCTAAAATGCCATCTAAAATGAAGAATTACAACCCTTCAGTAGGAAAAAAGCCATTAACTTCTCAGAACAAACTTACTTTTTTGAATTGCTCTTCTACTACCTACTAAAATAAGGATTAAATGAGACCATGCACAGGTAACTTTGTACTGGGGAGGGAGGAAACCTCTGAGGAGGGATGATGTCTAAGAAGGAGTGACCAAGTGTTTCACCCTGATGGGGGCTCCACCCCGAGGGGCATGAGGGTAGTACAGAAAAAATGAGCTACTTCCCAATTTGGCCTCAATCACTCAACAAATAGTCCCAAATCAAAATAGTCCAGTGAGTTCATTTTATTCATAAATGATGAAACAGGTTAAGGACAGAAAGAATAAAATAAGATATACCTTGGAATAATGCCTTTGATTTGAGACACACTCAAGTTTTTGTAGGCACTTTCTATTTCAAAATTAGGTTATTTCCACTTTTTGTATTTGGAGGCACAGAGCTATAATTGCAGAGTCAGAGGAGGAATTTAACAGATATTTACAGCATTTCACATATTCTGTAAAAATAAAAGGGAATTGCTCTTCTAATTGCCTTGCAGACCTATCTTAATGAATAATTATTCACAATCTTTTTTTGATTCTGTGATATAATAAAGGTATTTTTCTTTGATAGCAATGAAATAGATTCATTTATTGAGGTTATAATGTTCAAAATGAAAACTTGAAAATGATGGGCTCATGCACTAGAGGGAAAAGAGTTTGAATATTTAAAATACTAAACAGTAAAAGTAAAGTTTTTCTCACTGCAAGCTTTCAAATATGTTAGATGAAGGTGAATCCTGTGTGCTTGGCTTATTTTTTATTTCAATAACATAGATTATTTAACTCATATATCCAAAATATCATCATTTAAATATGCAATCAACATTAAATTATTTATCAGATATTTTGCATTCTTGTTATACTGAGTCTCTGAAATGTAGTGCATCTCAAGTGGGATTAGCCATATTTCAGGTGCTCACAGTGCTAGCAAATTGGGGGACCACACAGATGCATAACGGATAAAATTCTTGACTGGAGGTGGTGGGCACACAATACAATATACACATGATGTACTATAGAATTAATTGTACACCCGAATCCTACATAATTTGATTAACCAACGTCACCCCAACAAATTCAATTAAAAGAAGAAGAATATTCTTAGCAGGAGGCAACAATTTAGCAAAGAAATTAAGTCAATTTATAAAACTTAAAGGTCTTGTTATTTTAAAATATTTACATTTGCATAGGCTTTATTGTGTGTCCAGAGCACTGCTGTAGCCTGGAACTTTAAAGGACAAAGTTTCAAAATGTTAACAAATATTTGAAAGGAGTGGAGCTTTTAGTCAAAAGGCTGTTGGTGGGGAGACACATTCCTAGCCCATCCCTCTTCTTTATTTCCATAGAATGGGCTAGTGAACATTTCTTGTCTCCTCTACAATTACTACCCCTCCATCACAGGAGAGGGGACTAATCTGATGGGGGTGGGGGCTCATGTCTCTGGTGGAAGGGTCCAGGCATTCACAGCCTTTGTCTGAGCTCCTTTCCCCTTTATACTCCAGCTGTAGCACAGGCTTTCCCTGGATGCTCATCCCACCCCTTAGAATCCTTGCTTATGTGGTAATAGACATATATTCCAATACGGTACAATCACTACTCTAATGGAGCTTTGTTCAAAGTAGCACAAGAGCAGAAAGGAAAAAGTGTCAGAGGTTTGGAGGGTGTTCCTTACAATCTGAGGTCCTCCTTCACCATTTACATCACTTTATACAATGACATTTTATCATTCAAGATTATTGTGGAAATGTAAGTGCTTTTAAGCTTTATGGAGATATCACTGGCATATAACATTATGTAAGTTTATGGTCTTAATAATTTAATACATGTATACATTGCAAAATCGTTACCACAATAAAGTTAGTTAATACATCCATCACCTCACATAGTTACCATTTTGTGTGTGTGGTAGAATCTTTCAAAATCTTCTCTCCTGGTGACTTTCAAATGCATAATACAGTGTTGCTGACTACAGCCACCATGCTGTCCATCACATCCTTAAAACTTCTTCATCTTAAAACCAGAAATTTGGTTCCTTTGATCCTCTTCACCCATTTCCCCCATTTCTCACCTCATACCCCTGACAACCACCAATCTGTTCTCTGAGTTTGGGTTTTTTAGATTCCATGCACTAAATGAGATCACACAGCATTTGTCTTTCCCTATCTGACATTTCACTTAGCATAAGCCCTCAAGTTTCATTCATGTTCTTGCAAAAGGCAGGATTTCCTTTATTTTTGTGAATGAATAATACTCCATTGTATATATGTACCACATTTCTTTATCCATTCATCAATGGATAGATTGTTTTTATATGTTGTCCATTGTTAATAATGCTGCAATGAACAGGGGGTGCAGATGTCCCTTCAAGAAAGTTATTTTACTTCCGTCAGTTAAATGCCCAGAAATGGAATTGCTAGATTATATGGCAGTTCTATTTTTAATTTTTTAAGAACCTCCATATTGTTTTCTAGTAGCTGCACCAATTTAAAATATCACCAACAGTGTCCAAGTGTTCCCTTTCTTCCACATCCTCACCAGAATTTGTTATCTCTTATCTTTTTCATAATAACCATTCTCTCAGGTACATCCATGGTTGCTGGAAATCTCACCACCCTCTTCTTCATTTCTATCTGATTCTTAGTGTTAAGCCTCAAAAATGTCCCCAGTGATTCCTGTGAGGTAAGACCCAGGTGGGCTTCCTGAGAAGTACTTTATGATGCCAGGGAGTTGGATGTATATACTGAGCCCTTTATTTCTCCACTGGAGAAGCCAGAGACCCAAGAGGCCCTCTCTATGTGGCTCTGTGCCATCTAGGGCCCTTGTCCTGTGACCAGGCTGCACAGTTGGATGCAGCTGCCTTGGAAGAATGACTGCACAGGAATTTTGGAATGGGGAAGAATAGTGCCCAGTCTCTCATGTATAATCTTCCCCAGCCACCTGGCAACAGACCCCTCAGGGACTCTTACATGGTTCCTTCCAAAGTTTGCCTCCATCACCCACATGATGGCATTGGTCTGTGTGAGCCTGGGATGACTCTGGGACACATTTCAAAACTGGGAGATGTGAGTAGGGAGAGAGATGGCAATGGACAGAATGAGCAGAAAAGAAGGAAAGCAAAGTGAAAATTAAGGTATGAAAGATGGTAATAGTGGTGTCACAAATAAACATGGCTCTAAAGAAGAAAGATTAAGAATAATTGGATTTTTACCAAAGAAAAGAGTTCTGTATTAGAAAGATACAGAATAGAATAAAAAAAGCTAATCTATACGTCAGTAGAGTAAGAGATTTCTTTGAAGTAGAATTCTAAAGATTCAGGGAGACTTCTGGTCAAGATGGAGGTGTACGTAATTACACTTCCCCCTCCATGCACAACTGCAGCAAAAATTAAAATTAAACTACAAAACAAATATCACCCAGATTTGTCATAAAATTGAGCTGTATGGAAGTTTGATAATCAAGGATTTAAAGAAGCCACAGTCATCCAGATGGGTAGGAGGGGTGGAGACATGGAGGCATGGAGAGGCACTGAAAGGAGGAAGAACAGGTGGTCCCATATTCACATGTGGTGGATAAAAACCGAGAAGGATATCTCATGATCAAGTGCTCCCAGCCCCAGACCAGACCACCTAGCACAAGGTTCCAGCACCAGGAAGATAAGTCCCCGTTACTTCTGGCTACAAAACCAGTGGGGGTTGAGACAGCAGAAGAAACTGCAGGTTTCTCAAGAGTCTTTTCTTAAAGGATCTACAATGGGCTTAGGACTCACACTGACCCTCCCTCTCTGGGATTCAACACCAGAGCAACAGCTGGAAAGACACAGTGGCTCATGGGATGAAGGGAAGAAGGTGAAATGACTGGTAAAGGGGCAGGTATCAAGAGACAGCTTCTTCCCCAGCAATCTTCAGAGGCCAGGCAGCGACATTGTCCCCTCTCTGAGCCCTCCCCCATACACAGCCACAAAGCAGTGATGGGTTACCCCACCCTGGTGACTACCTAAGGCTCTGCCCCACACAATTTATGGTGCCTTTTCTACAATAGGCCATGCTACTAAGACAGGGAGTCAAAGCAGCTCTACCTAATACACAGAAACAAAAACAGGGAGGCTGCCAAATTAAGGAGACAAAGAAATACAACCCAAATGAAAGAATAGAACAAAACTCCATGAAAAGAATCAAATGAAATGGAGATGAGCAACCTATCAGATGCAGAGTTCAAAACACTGGTTATCAGGATGCTCAAACAAATCAATGAGTACTGAAACAATATTTTAAAAATCCAGGCAGAAATGAAGTTGCATTAAATGAAATAAAGTAAAATCTACAAGGAAACAACAGTGGATGGGATGAAGACCAAATTCAAGTCAACCATTTGGAATATGAGGAATAAAAAAGCATTCAATCTCAGAACAGCAAGAAGAAAAAAAATTTTAGAAAAGAATAGGGTAGGAAACCTCCGGTACAACATCAAGCATACCAACAGTTGCATCATATGTGTGCTAGAAGAGGAAGGTAGAAAGCAAGACACTGAAAAGCTAATGATAGAAAACTTCCCTAACCTGATGAAGAAAATAAACATACAAGTCCAAGAAGCACAGAGTCTCAAACAAGATGAACCAAAAGAGGCCCACACAAAGACACATCATAATTAAAATGCCAAAGATTAAAGAAAAATAGAGAATCTCAAAAGTAGCAGGAGAAAAGCAATTAGTTACCTACAAGGGAGCTCCCATAAGGCTGTCAGCTGGTTTCTCCACAGAACCTTTGCAACCCAGAAGGGATTGGCATGAAACATCCAAAGTGATGAAAACCAAGGACCTACAACCGAAGATTACAACACAGCAAAGCTATTATTTGTAGTTGAAGGACAGATAAAGAGCTTCCTAGACAAGAAAGAGCTAAGAAGTTCATCACACAGCCAGTATTATAAGAAATGTTAAAGGGCCTTCTTTAACAAGAAGAAGAAAACAATTAAAAATATAAATTATAAAATGACAATAAATAGATATCTATCAACAATTACTTTAAAGGCAAATGGATTAAGTGTTCCAATCAAAAGATATGTGGTGACTGAAAGAATAACAAAACATGTCCCTTACATATGCTCTCTATGAGAGACTCATTTCAAATTAAAGGACACACATAGACTGAAAGTAAAGAAATGACAAAAGATATTTCATAAGAATGGAAACAAACAAACAAAAAAGCTGGGGTAGGAATACATATACCAGACAAAATAGACTTAAACAAAATCTATACCAAAAGACAAAGAATGAACCAGCAGCTTCACTTCTGGATATTTATCCAAGGAAACCCAAAACACTAAATCAAAAAGACATATATGAAGGGGGACCCCAAAAATAGAATTATTTTCTAGAATGGATCCCTTGTAGTACAGGCTTCCCTTACTAAGTGAGTGTTCTAGGAACCCATCTGTATCAGTGTACCAGCTAGCATTGTTGTCAGAGGCTGCGTTCAGCTTCAGTGAATTTTTTTGAAGTCTTTCAATGCATTTGCCCATTTCATGATGGGTGATTTATGAGTGCACCTGCCCACACCACGCTGAGTGTTCAGCAGTTTATGACCAAGAACAGCATGATCCCCATGCCCCACTCTCCCTATTCACCCAGTCTTACCCCAAGTGACCTTTGCTTCCCCAGATGAAACAAATCCTCAAAAGGAAACATTTTGCCAATGTGGAAGAGGTGAAACAAAAAATGGCAGAAGCACTAAAAGGTATCAAAATCGATAAGTTCAAAAATTGTATTGAACTATGGGAAAACGTTTCCATAGATGTATTGCATCACTTTGAAGGTGACTGAAGTTTAAACCTGTAAAACTAAATACACCATTTTTTATAAATAAATTCCAGGGTTTTTTGGGCCCTGTCTTGTATATTTCAATATTCATTAATTAAATAGACTTTGGATCTAACTTTATACATGATATTAAGCACTAAATGCATTTTTATTTTTCCAAAATAGTAACTGCTTATGAAGCACTTATCATGTTTTATAAACATTGCCTTGATTAGTCCTTACAGCCCTGATAGGGAAATTGTGAGACTCCATTCCCTTTGCCTCCCATGTGACCGTGCCTCCGAGGAACGATCCACCTGGTCGTGTGAAGTAGCTTTCCCAGTACACCCATCTGACCAGGAGAAGCCCTCGTCCTCTGGCTCTAACAAAAACATTCCGACTCTTTGCACTACACCAAAAAGTAAGTTTCTGTGGCGTTACAATTTCAGGAAGTTTTACACTCCTGTTTAGCTGCAGCTTCATAGAGTTACATAGTTATAAGGTATGTATTGAGCCCTAACCATGTGCCAAGCATACAGTATTTGGTGTTCTTCATGTTATTGAATGTTCACAGCTCTCCGATATAGATGTGATCATAACTCCCACTTCAAGTACAAGGAAACTGAGATAAGAGGTAAACAAAACTACCCGTGGTCCTCAGGCAGTCACTGGTAGATTCAAGCTTGAACCCAGGCATCTCCAACTCATTGTGCAAAGCTAATGTGAGGGACTATGGGGGATACAGCACGTTCCTGAGGCTGACCTCCTCAAAATAGTCCATCTGAAAGTATAATCAGATTTATCTTTTCCTACTTAAACTGTCATGCACTTTGCAATGATTTATTACCACACATCAGATTTTATAGTCACCTCCACATAAATCTGTGGTTGATTAATTAACTAAAGTTGGAAGACATTTTGATGGTGAAAAATGCTAAGTATTCCTATGAATAACAATTACTGTGGTCCTCCAACTAAATTATATGTCAGCAGTTAGTATCCATCAGCAGAGGGAAGGTCAGAGCTCAGATTAGCAGAACCAGTTAAGATGGATTAGCCAAGGCAAGACCACTAGAGCAGATATTAGCCATAAACAAACAATTTATGGAACACATAATCTGAGAGAGGGATCAAGACAGAAATGGCACCTGCCATTGTGGTCTTACCATCCAGGAGCCAGAAGACAAGAGAAGTGGCCCCAACACATTGGAGCAGGGATGAGGAAACCTCACAGTAGGCAAGCAGATCAGTAGAAAGCAAGTTCAAGGCCATGGTGGCTGTGATTCAGGGCCTGCACTTGGTCCCTGAGGAGATTGCAATGGGACAAGGCAGGACTGCAGTATTAGACAAGAACCAGGACAGGCAGGGCTGCAACAGGGATTCAGCTCCAGAACTGAGGCAATGGCCTCCACAGGAAGTGAGCACAAGCTTGGATCCTGGAAGAAGATTGGGGTCT
Source organism: Macrotus californicus (assembly GCA_007922815.1). NCBI lineage: Eukaryota > Metazoa > Chordata > Mammalia > Chiroptera > Phyllostomidae > Macrotus > Macrotus californicus. Next base: position 1,619 of record VMDR010025037.1, on the reverse strand, counting down.
GACAATCAAGGTCAAAATAAGATTGGGCTTCAGGCCAGAATTTCTTAAAGGCCCCAGCAGACCACTAGAAACAGAAATGTCCCCAGGGACTGCATATCTCTGAGCCTATGTCTTTCAGTGCCATTGGAAGCTGTGGGAAGCAGATAGCTGTGAAGATGAGTCAGCTGACCCACTTTCCCAGTTGAGTTTTCTCTGCCATATGGCTCACAACACTTGTATAACTACAATGAGAGGTCACACCACCAACTGAGGTCTCAAACCACAAATGACAGAGTCTCCCAGGGGGTTGTTCCCTTCCCTACCAAAGAGATTTTTTCTGAGCATGAATTAGATAGGTATCCCACAAGTTTTCTTGCTCAATAATTGCACTGAGCAGCAACTGTGACCTTCTTTCCTGGAAGCTGAACCCCAGTCTTTCCTCTAAGTGATGAACTCATTTAAAAATATGAGGCAATCCTGACTAAGGTATGCACCTGGATGTGAGCCCTCTTGGATTGAGGGGGCATCAGTGACCTATTCAGTTCTCTGACTCACGTTCTTATCAGGGAGTCAATTTCATCAAAGATCCCATTTCATTCCCTTCTAATTCTGTGAGTTCCCCTTTCATCATGCAGTAGTTAACAGCCTTTGCTTTTATCTGGCTGTCACTTGTTTTTCAGGTGTAATAAGGGGTCATCTTCCTTCACTGATGCTACACCCATGCCTATAGGCTTCTAATCCCTGGTGGTAAAAGGCACAAACTGCATTTATTTGATCAAAAATATGAGAGCAATTGTCTTTTGCAGAGAGGTGTATTATTTTTCCAAAGGATAAGATATTAAACAAGATACTTTGGTTGTATTTTACCCCACTTCCCTTAAGACATTTCTTCTCAAGAGAATAATTGCAAACTACAAATTCATTTACATCTAAGCTTGCACCTATGCATTGCCAAGCTATCAGTTATTTTACAGTGAGTATTTGTAAATACAGTGCTACCTCAGTACTTGTCATTAATTCATTCTGGAACTCATGAGGAGTTCTGAAACTGACAAGTACTGAATGAATTTTTCAAGCAAGGAGTGACAAAGCATTTTTTCTTGTAGGGGGCATCAAGACTCATACAAGTCCCAGCAAGTGCAATGAGTCCCAAGCAAGTGGTGAGTGCTGAAACATTTTTTTTCTCGTCAAAATGAGACAAGTACAGGGTTTGATGAGCTCTGAAGCTGACAAGTACCTAGGTATGACTATATTTCCATCTACAATATATACTATAAATTTAAGTGGCATTTCTGTGAGTAGATGGTAACTTGTTGAGTCAAATAGTCTATAAAACTCACACAAAATAACCAAAGAAACAAAACAGAAACAGACTCTCACATACAGAGAACAGAGGACAGTTACCAGAGGGGAGGGGGAAGGGGGGACTGAGTGAAAAAGGTGAAGAGATTGAGAAGTACAAGTCGGTAGTTACAGAATAGTCACAAGGTGTAAAGTACAACAAAAGGAATATAGTCACTAATATTATAACAATGTGTGGTGCCAGGTGGGTACTAGAAATATCAGATGGAACACTTTGTAAAGTGTTTGATTGTCTAACCATTATACTGTACATCTGAAACTAACAGAATAATTTTTAA
>VMDR010025036.1:0-14701 GCA_007922815.1 Macrotus californicus | reverse complement strand
CAGTTTTTTCAAAGTTATTGAATCATATTACATTTCTACCAGGAATATATGAGAGTTCAAGTTACCCAACATCCTTAACTAAATTTGGTATTGCCCATCTTTTTATTTATAGTCATCCCAATGGATGCATGGTGATATCTCTCTGTAGTATTAATTTCCATTTCCCTGATGACTAATGTGGTTCACATATTTAAATGCTACTTGTATACTGTTAATTAGTAAAGTGTCCAAATCTTTTGCCCATTTTTAATGTAATTATTTGCCTTTCATTATTGAGTTGTAAGAGTCTGGATTCAAGTCCTTTGTTGAATACATGCTTTGTAAATATTTGCCCCATTCTTTTGGTTGTCTTTTATTTTTCTTAATTATATCTCTCAAAGAGCAAAATTTTTGTTCTTCTGGGAGAGAGAGCATGCAACTGCATGGGCAGGAATATCACCAGGTGGGTGAGAGAGAGAGAGAGAGAGAGAAAGAGAGAGGCCTTCTCCTGGAGGTCATGGGCCTCATGGCTGCTAAGGCTACATGGCCATGGAGAGAATAAGCGAGTACATTATGGAAGTGCATGTCATGAGCAAGAGAGAGAGAAAGAGTGCTTTTTTTCCCCCTGAGATTATATTAGCTTGGGCATGGGACTAACCAAAGGCTTTCTCAAAATGACCAATCAACTTTCCAAAATTTTGTGTGCTTCAGGTGGGTCCGCCTCCCAACCAGTCCCATCTTTCCTCAGGCTAGATTGACGGGCATCTTTGGTCAGCATCAACCCTGTTCCATTATGACTTCTACTGCACATGTACCTGCCTTCTCCTGGTTTCACCTCGTATCTGGTACGATGTGGGGAAAGACTTTTTTCTATTCAATTATCTTGCTAGGTTTTTCCAAGTTCAGTGTAAAAAACCTCCCCTGGCTGCCATTTTGGCTGATGTGGGAGGCATCCTGTCACTCTAACTCACTGTTTTACGGTAACATCCTCACTATAGTGAGCAAAACCATAGATACTTTGAAACCTCTCCAAGGGCTGGTTATATTTGGAATCTGAAATTTCTGTTTTACTTATGTTTTTAATTCTTTCCATTTTTATGCAGCCAAATAGTGAGATCTAAGGGAATTTTTCCCTTCCCTGTCACCCCACCAGTTTGAAAGTAAGTATTTTTAGCAAAGAAGAAAAGAGCACAGCTACATTTTAGGAGGTTTAGAATTTTTCATGAAGAAAATTGAGTGAATTAGATGAAAAAAATATCCCCACCTAAAGCCCTCATTTACCCCTCTCCCCTACCTTCACTGACTTCCTGAGTCTTTGTCAGAAAACCAAATGAGGCTCTTCATCTCCACAAAGAGGCAGTTAGTAAGGAGTAAAGAAAGAGACAAAAATCTGCATGAAACATGTCATAGACCATATGCTCCCTGTCAGCATTCTCAGATCTCACCTCACAGAACGAAACCCTCCCCTGTGACAGAATATGAAGTGTGTTGTATGACCACTGCCTTCACAATCTCAAGCTGTAGTCAGCTACTCAAGTGGCCCTTCTGTCCTGGTCCTGGCATCTGGGCTCTAAGTACCAGACATGGAGTCCCCATGAGGTAGGAACCAGAGAGAGCTGATCTGCTTTCTCCAGCATCTGTACCCTGGAAGGGTTTGAGTCTGGCAAACCCCAGTTCTCTAAGGTTGAACTGAAACCACAGCCCATGAGGAGGCAAAGTCTTCATCCCCAGCCATTGACATGTAAAAAATACTGAGTCTTGAGTAGAAAGAACAATATAATGGCCAATTGTTCCCCAGATGCCTGGAGGCTGAAGGAGAATGAGATTGTTGAAGAGAACTCAGCCCTCCAAGTGCAGGCACACTTCCCTGGAGGATGGCATATTTGAAGGATGGCTTTTGAAGAGGCGCAGCGTTTGTTTCTGTTGAGAGCACCATATCCAACCACACCTTTCTGTCACAGGCACTTTTCTAGAAGCACAAACACAGCTGACTCACATTTTAATCTATGTCTGTGTTCATGTATGTGCCCCATACATGCTTTGGCCTGTGTGTATAGCCACTAGGGTGTGCACATGTATGAGCGAGCATATGTTCTTTTGCATTGCCATTTTTTGAACTCTCATCTTTCAGTTTAAAAAAAAGTGCCAAAAGTGTCTTACTGGATTAGCAGAGCTCTCCTGCTTTTCCTCCTCTCACTTCTTCACTTCTTCCCTCTCGCCGTGGTTTCTTCTCAGATCTAATTTACTTTCCCGTGATGCTGTGCTTGGGTTCACTGAAAAGAACTTTGGTAAAATAGCTCTCAGTGTTTAAGAGTAGAAGCTCTTTTTGGTGTTTAATCTTCATTTTGCTTTCATAAAAATGGCATACAAAATAACAGCACTACACTGCGGTGCTGTTAACTTTTAGGTTGCTTTCCTCACATTTTAAGTTTTGATAATTTTCTTCATATTCAAAGTGCTGTTCAGATTTATTAAATCCACATTTACTTATATTTTGTGTATTACATTTCATTTTAATGATACCAACCCCAGACAGAAAAGAGTACTATTAGAGCATAGTTTGTTTTTGTTCTGTTTGTACTTATACTTAAAGCAATAATCCTATCATCCATGAGAGCATACTAGCAAAGTATTAGTATGCCAGAATTAATACTGATACTTTAGTACTAGTTACTATTAATTAGTGATAATTTTTAATCATTAATATTAATTATTAAATAATTATTATAATTAAAAGAATTTTGAAGCTTGAAAAACCTGACCAACCCAAGAAGGAGCTTCTGAAGATAATACTTAAGGGATTCCCCTAACGAAAGTCCCAGTTAAATCACCCTACCATTATGGAGTAAATACACAGATCTCCTGTTCACTGAATCCATGCCTGGCAGGAAAGTGGTCACCCTTGACTTGTTCATGATCTTGGAGAGAAAGTTTCAACCTTTCATTGCTGAGTGTGATGTAGGGTATGCGCTGGTCATAAATGATCTTTATTATGTTGAGGTATGTCCCTTGTATATGCACTTTGTTGAGAGTTTTTAATTATGAAAAACATGTTGAATTTTGGCCAGTGTTTTTTCTGTCTATATTGAAGGGAGGATATAATTTTTGTTTTTCATTCTATTAATGATTATATTTTTTGATTCTGTACATTCAACCCCCATTGCATCCCAAGGATAATTCCCATGTTACATAGTCTATGACCCTTTTCACATGCTGCTGAATTTGGTTTGCTGGTATTTTGTTAAAATTCTTTTGCATTTGTATTCATCAGGGATATTGACCTATAATCTTCCTTTCTTGTAGTATCCTTATCTGACTTTGTTATCAGAGTAATGCTAACCTCATAAAATGAGTTTGGAAATGCTCCCTCCTCTTCAACTTTTGTAAGATTTTGTTATAGATTGGAATTAATTCTTCTTTAAATGTTTGGTAGTATTCACCTGTGAAGCCACTGGGTCCTGGACTGTTCTTTTGGGGGAGGTCTTTGATTACTGATTCAATCTCCTTACTCAATATCGTTCTTTTCTAATTTTTCATTTCTCATGATTTAGTCTGGGTAGGTTGTCTATATCTAGGAATTTACATGTTTCTTCTAAATTATCCAATCTGTGGACATATGATTGTTCATAGTAGTCTCTTGTGCTGCTCTGTATTTCTGTGGTATTTGTTGTAATGTCTCTTCTTTTATATCTAAAAATGTAGAATGCTTCAGTAATTCACATCATCTTTGCGCAGGGGCCATGCTAATCTCCGTATTGTTCCAGTTTTAGTACATGCTGCGCAGGTGAGCCCAAGAGGAGGTACCACTTAGTGGGTGTGGCGTCTGAATTTTGCAGCACAAGGAGTTCTGCAGGTGAATGATGGGAATGGCTGTACAGCAGCGTGAATGCAATTAACACCACTGACTATACGCTCAAGAATGGATAAGATGATACATTTTATGTTGTGCATATATTAGCACCATAAAAAATTGAGAGGAAAAACTTTTGGAGGTCAGAAAAGAGAAATCTTACTCAAGAAAGTAGTGAATCTTTAGGAAAGAAAATCTTTAGGCAAGGAGAATTTACAAGATGCATTTGGGGTCACAGGAGATAGAGTTCTGCACAAGGGGTGAAGAAACCTGTTCAAATTTTAATAGACAAGGAGGCACCATTAATAAAGCTTTGAGGACAGAAGTAACATGATATGAATTTTCTTTAAGATCAATAGGACATCATTGTATAGAATGTACTAGAATGTTTGGAGGCTAAATGTAAGGAAACCATTAGGAAGCTGTTTTAATAGTTCACATTAGAGGCAACAAGACTTGGGCTAGGAGAATGCCAGCCAATATGGAGAGATGGGAATACGGGGACATTTGTTAATGTTTGAGTTCTTTATTTTTATCATATTACCAGTAGTTGTTCCAGGAAAGCAATTTAAATGCAGCTTGGAAAAGTGGGGTCTCAGAATATGTAATAGTTAACCATATTTATCCCGTACTGGCACAACATTAAATAATAATACTGGGTTACTGAAAATAGCTGAGAAGGCTAGGATAACTGTTGAATGAATGAAAATGTGGTGCCATCTGCTGGCAATAGTGATAAAAGCTTTCTTTGAGTTTCAGATCTAGATCATTAAATCTGCAATTAGTACAAAACCATAGCAATCATCTACAAAACATATCTTTGTAAAAGAGCAAGAAAGATGGAAAAACATATCTAAAAATTATTTTAATGCATTTATGTAAGTGATCATTTGATAGTTTTTCCCCTCATTTGCCTCAATTATATACAAAATGCACAGATATAAATACAACACATTGAACCACTTGAAACATATTTACCCCAAGTCTTTCCAGGTCACCTGAAGTGGCAGAATAGGTACATGAAATAGAAGCCTGGTGTTTTGTATATCTGAAACAGTCCCGATTACATATTTTCCTCCTGTCTCTATTATTCTTAAAAATGCATCGTTTAGTCTAAAATATTTCCATTTAAATTTCATTTCTCAGACTCTTTGCTACAGCCAAAAAAAAAAGCCTCCAAAATTTCTTTGTTAAATCACATGTCCTGATGTGGAGTGTAAAAATGCATTTTGTTAATATGAGCCAGAAATCTGCCTGTCATTTAAACCCTAACATTGGCAGAGCCCCTAATGTTGCAGAGAGCTCTGTCTTAGTGCTATTGGGGATGGAAGAAAGAAGTGAAACAGAACTGCTAAAATGTATCTCCTAAGATCTGTTTCAAAGTGTTCAGTCTCAAAGTACAACATAACAGAACTTATTAGTTACTGAAGAAGACACTCACTAACTTATAGTGAGTGCCCATTAAACATTCAACAAATATTTGGTGAATTCTTACCATATAAAGCACCATGCTAGGTATGTGAGCATCCGAGGAAAGGGCATTCTGGGCAAAGCTACTGAAGTGTAAGATATGGTGGGCGCACTTCGAAATCACTGCATCTTACTGGAGAAATCATATGTGTGCTCAAAACCCTGAACTAACAGTACAAAAAATACGCAACCAAATACCAAAATGCTTTTTCATACAACTCAGCTAATTAGGCAAGCCTTTTATTTTTAACTTACTGAACGAATGATTGACTCTTTCATCTCTAAGCGAGATCACCTTGATCATAGGTGCAGATATTCTTTGTATTCAATGACGTTCCTTATGCAAGGATTCCTACCCACGCCCGTAGTGGCGATCCCGGTACATAAGAAATAGGCAATGAAAAAATGTGAATAAGTAAGTTCATCTTAAGGCTAGGTTATTAGACATAGGTTGTCTCTCAAGAAATCTGTAAGCTCTCTGCTGGGGGACAATGTAAGTTTCGGAGCCAAACTGTTTCTCTCTAAGCCTCTTGGGAACTCTGAGAACTATACTGCATTTGCAGTTGTAACTGTCAGCCCAGCACCATGGGGCCTGGTAACAGCTACTTCCTCTGCCTTATTTAGGCAGCTTCCAACTGGTCTTTGTATGTAAACTGTCCTATTCTTTAGTTTTATAAGATTTAGTAAGAATCCTCAACTGCTTCTGGAAGCATGGGAAGTATAAAGGTTAAATAAACAAATAAAGAAAAAGGAACATGGCAAGGCCTTGTTCCCATAAACCCAGGCTAACTGGCGGTATAGGCATCAAAAAGGTTCATGAGTGTGAGAAGAGAAAGCAATGGACTCCGTGGATATTTCATCCACGTGGATCTCAGGCAATGATCTTCTACGAAATGTTTCCAAGTGAAGTAGGCTCATGTTCACGATTGATATTTTACAATCTGTCTTTTTACCTATTGGCATGATTATAAGGGGTCCAGTTCACCTGAGGGCCTGGGATATCCTCCAGGTATGGGGAAATAGATCACCTTTCCAGGTTATGCCATAAATACCATATTCGGAGCCACAGTAACATGTGCACCCTGTTAAAAATGCAGTTTAATTAAAATATTTCTCAAATAAGCAAACACTCAAAGAGGGGCTGGCAAGAGGACCCTAGGAACTGAGTGGCTGAGGAGCAACAGTTCAGGGTTTTTTTCCCTTTTTATTTGATTTCTTTGTTTTCTTCATTTTTATAACTTATTTTCTTTGACCAATCACTTTCATTTTCCAGTCCTGATGTCATCCTTTACATTAATAAATTTTTTTCATTTTTTCCTAAACATGAGTAGCTTTCCAGGCTACTCATAAGTTTGCTGTCTCCTGCAGTTGTTAGCTATAAACCTAGCTCTTCCTCCAAACACCTCAGCCCTGAACTTAGACAGATCATTGTGCCTGAGTGTGTGGGATTAATTTAGTATTCAAACTGTTACACTTCTTTGCAGCAGCCTTTCCTGCTCCACCCCCTGCAAATGTGATTCCTGCTTCTCAGGAGGAGGGGACCTAGAGAGGCAACCTCAGCTAACCCAGACACCTTTGGTTGGGAGAGTCACCCTGAAGGCTGATTTGTGCACACAGAAGAATGTCTAGAGATAGATAGATAGATAGATAGATATTATATGTATGTATCTTTGACTTTCATGACACTTGATAGATCCCTTGCCCATGCCTGATTTATGAATATCTTATTTAAACCATATTTGTTCAAACCACATACTTAAACTTAACCCTTCATTTAACTCAAGGATTTACTAAGCATTAACATACATACTTTTTACAAACTGTTAGTAAAAGAATGGTCTCAGAGATGTAAATTACAGCACAGGGAATATAGCAACAATATTGAAGTAACATGTAAGGGGCCAAGCGGGTACTTGAAATATTGGGGAATCACCCTATATAGGACATGACTTTCTAACCACTATGCTGTGCATCTGGAACTAACACAGAACAATACTGAATGTAAATGGCAATTGCAAAATAAAAAAATTAATTAAAAATAAAAACATATATACTTTTATCTGTTATTAAAATGAAATATGAAGTATGCAATACATACTCTTAAGTCATTTGCAACTTCAGTTTGTTTTGGTGTTATGAACTAACCCCCAACCTGCACACTCCTAAGAGAACAAAAGCACACCAAGGCCACTAACACTCTAAAAATAGCACCTGGCCTCTGACCCCTTTAGCCTCCACCCTCACCTGCAGCAGAAAAGAGCAAGAAAGTTGCTGAATTTACAGCAAGTTCCTCAAAGATCAGCTGCCCCGGAACGATAAACAAGCTGTTCTTTTGTAACTTTGTTTCACTATTAGGGAAGTAATAGTATCCTTTCTCTAATACTTCAGTGAAGGAGGCAGGAGTCAGATTGTAAAAGAGAAGTCCTTGGCTACCCTGACATGTATTTTCACGTATCTTCACCCCCGTAATTACAGATGAAACTGACCCTGACAGTGACCCGGTCTCTTGGGACCCCACTCTTTCACTTCAGAGAAGACAGCACATTCAAGAAAAGGTACCTGTTTGGCTGCTACTAAGATCACTCCCTCCAAAACGCCCAGATTTCTTTTGGTAGATACCAGCACCTCTTCTTCATGGGCCACTGGTGTTTGGGTATCATTAAGCAATAGCAGTGCATGCTTGTAAGTGGCTGCAATAAAGGTGTCCAGGGAGCTGGTTTTTAAGACACAGAAAACTGAAATGGCCACAGGAGCCAGCAGCTGAGAAGTAACCTTGCTGACATCCAGACTGCTGAAAACCAGAGCAAGTCCGGACAGTAAATCACGTGGCTCTCAGAACTTAGCTCTTTAAAAACAAATCACAACATCTAATGTTAAGAAAACATTATGGTTTTACATCACAGACATTATGTAAATGAATTTTATGTAACACTCCTTATTGCCTTCCTGAGGGCTGTGAGGAGAGGATTATTCAGGCTTCTCGCTGTGCAGAATGCGGTCTTTTCCCTGCCCGCATGCCCAAGTTCAAGTCCCCCATTATAAAAACTCCAGTCATCAGACTCATTGCTCAGGCTGCTCCAGAATGGCTTCATCCTAACTAATTTCATCAGAAACTATACTACTTTCAAATAAAGTAACATTCTTGAGTACAGTTGTCCAGGTCTTAAACATGAATTTTTAGAATTCATGTGTTTTAGAATTCATTTTTAGAACTTCAATGCATAGCAGAGTGTGCAAATAATTTGAAAGTAAAAAGCTTTACAATTTTGAAATTATTATTACTATCATCATATAAATATTTAAGTGCTACACTTTATTCACTTTAGTTTTCTCAAAATAGGGAAGCCAGAACAAAGAATAACAAAGGGTCATTGATATATAAAAATTACTTTAAAATTCAGTGGCTTTGAACAACAAGCAAGAATTATTTCTGGTGGGCCAGGAATCCAGGGGAAGCCTAAGTAAGTGCCTTTTTCACAAGACTGCAATCAGGTGGCCAGGGCTGCAATGATCTCAAAGCTTGGCTGGGCAAGGATTCACTGCTAGGCTCCAAGCTCACTCACATGTCGGAGGGCAAGCCTCAGATCCTCACTGACTATTGCCCAGAGATGTGAGCTCCTTGCTTCAGGCCTTGCTGAAAGGCAGCTCACGTAATTGTATCTGGTTTCCCTCAGAAGCAGAGAGCAAGAGAATCCACCGAAGACAGAAACCACATTCTCTTCGTTGATCTAATGTGGGAAGTGTCACCTCATCACTCCCGTTGTCTTCTATTCATTAAAGCAAGTGAGCAGTTCAGCCGCACTTGACGAGAGGGGATGACACAGGACACAAACGAGTCCGCTGTTACTGGGGACTGTCTCAGAGGCTGCAGGTCCTGGGGTTGGTAGGGAAGTGTAAACCATGGCAGGGGGAACAAGAGTGAGAACTAACAAGAGAAATGAAGATGGAAGAGAAAATAATAGAAAAAAAGCTAATAGATTTTGATATGGAAAAAATAGGCAAATTTTGATTCAGTTCCAAAGTAAGTACGATATTTTTTATATTTACAGAACTGCTGTTTATGATTATCCACTTTATTTCTAGATTTTATTTCAGATGGTGCTTTTATAGTTTAATTTGTAAATGGGCGTATCTGATTTTTTGTATTTCAGCACTGTAATAAATTTCGTCTTTGGCTATCACTTCTGTGATAAAAACACAGAAGTTACACCAAAGTGACAAGAGTCCATGGCTGCCCAGCAAATTCCAGGTCCCTCTACTTGCTAACAACTTCCTTTAGATGGTCCATTCCCAGGGGGGTGGGGATCCACATACTCCGCAATGAGATGTAATTGTTGCACAACAGTTTAGAAGAGGAAGCTCTTAAATAAAAGTTAAAACTGGAATGAGTTACCAAGAGATTAAAAAAAAATTAAGTGTTAGATGTTAAAAGCATTAAATAAGAAACTCTCATTGGGTTTCCAGTCTGACATAGAAAGGGCTTAGGGGTCATCTCCCCCATCTGCACAAGAAAAAAGCTGAACGACTGAAAATTCATAAATTTTCTTAGATACAGCAGCGAATTGAGGTCACAGGACAAACCACTGCCCCAAATTGGAGAGACAGGCTTACCTGTAGCGTAAATCCACTGTTGGGGCCAGTACTGGCGTCAACAGGAAAAATTTCCAAACCTGCAGAGAATTTTCCTGAGTTTATGTGAGCCAAAACTGACAATTGCCGGGAAGCAAGGTCCCAGATGCCCTGGTGAGTGACAGTTTTGCAGTTGCCATTCAGAATTAAGGATGGACTGTCATGAAAACACAGGAAGGTGAGAGAAAGCAAGGCAGGGATTGGACAGCAGTAGCTAACCGGGTCACGTGCTGTCTGGAGGGTGGCTTTCACTGAGAGGTCTCAGAAGGGGTGTTTCAAAGGTGTGTTAACCTGGATTCGCAGAAATGACAGACAGGTCTGCTTACAGCCAAGACTGACATTTTACTAAAGAAGTTACATTACATGGGCGTGATTACTTACCACGCCCTCCCAGTTAGGAATTTATGAGCAGATCTCGCTGTTGGGTTACTTTCCACAGAACCCCTTTTTCTTCCACACTGGGATGTCATTGACGAATTGCTAGACGCTCAGTGTGGATCCACTTTAGAGTTAAAAATAAGAGGAATTCCAGTGTCAGGAAGGCGCTTGAACTTTTGTGAGTTTTACCTCCAAGAACTCCAACATATTCTCTGAGCAAACAACTGAGAAAACAAAGCAAAACAAAAACTAATGCTTACTAAAAAAGGAAGAGAAATAAACCCACTTTGAAAAAATCCCTGAATATTTTGTTCTCCTTATCAAAAGTCTTCACTCAAGAGAAACTATCTACCAGAGCTTAACCAATCTGGAGAAGAGAAAAACCTCAACTCCAACCCTCCTGGCTTTTCTGTCTCAACTAAGGGGGAAAGAAAAAAAGACAGAAGGATTTGTGAAGGTCACAGCCCAGGGCACTGGCTCACTAAAAGAGAGACTTAATCATTGGTCACTGTCCCCCTCCGCCCATATGTCGCCAGCATATTAATCTGGCAGTTGTGTCCTACCTGCCACGTGTGGACTAGCCAAGAGTGAGTCTTCAGATGGACAACTGCAGTTTTGCAGGAGAATGCCATCAGCTAAAGATGAAAGTAGTGGGCGCCAACAGTGTCTATGGCAACACCTGAGCTAGGTCTCCTGACATCTAGTGCCACTGCAGCACCTTTCGCTAAGCAGCAGCTAGAGAGAATTATGGGAAAGGGCATGCACAGGAAAAGACTAAAACCAAAATATCTATCAATCAATATTGAACTCCTCCCCACTGACAAGGCAATAATCACTCAGGTACTTAAGGCAATAGATTCAGGAGACTGCTTTTTGGCCATACAGGCAGTCTCGTTCTTTCCCTTGAGGACAAACTAACTAACAAGTTCGTCTTACGCATCCACTTTTGTCTTGCTGATCTGTAATTCTCTACTAAGTCTATGAGAAGTGAGCTTCAGTAACACTTGGATAAGCCATCTAGAGTGTGCCAAACTCCCCAAAGGCAGCCTAACTGCTCATACAGATAAGAAAGATTGGGTCAATTGTCTCCAAAAGAAGTGGAGAGCAGCCTTGATTAATACCTGTAGACTACTCAATCAAACATGCACAGAGGGAGAGAATTGCCTCTTGGGTGGGAAAATGTGACATCCTACTGCCTAGAGTAGGAAAAAGATTCACAGTAGTCTGGACTTTGCTGACAAAATAGTGAAAACACCAACCCAGGCAGCAGGCCCTCAAAAGAAATCAGCAGTAAGTCTTGCCAAGAACAAGTGGAGAGACTCAGAAACAGGGAAAAAGGAGGAGAGTATGGAGAGCAGGGCCAATAAAATGTCATTGGTCCAGTCAAGACAGCATCAAGTATATAAAACAAAGTGGAGTCACTCATGTCAACCAAGATGGCTGCCAGACAGCCAGGACACTTTGGCTCAAGAGGGAAACTACCTAAGTCAGAGCAGACACATCTGGCAAAGAGATACACCTAAGCTATCTGCACATGTGACCAGAACAGCCATGTCTGCAGAGCTGGACCACCCATAGACAGACTCCTGGGGAAATTCCCCACTAGCCATTAGAGGTGCCAAGACACTTATCAAGGGACCCAGAAGGATGGAGTAGACCACTCTGAAGGGAATAACTGAGGTAGGCTCCAGACCACAGCTGAGACAGCCGAGCTCCTCACACCAGAGTGCTACTCCATGCCACACTGATCTCCCTTGGCATCGGCTGCTGGAGGCTCTGCCTTGCTGGACTGAGGACTTCATCTGCCTGCTGCTTACCTGGCTCTGGAAATCCTTCCTTGCAAGACATTGATGACTCCCTTGCCCACCATGCTGTCTCCTGGTCCTGCAGACTGAGACTCTGGGACTTGGGTTCATTATTCCCCATTGATTGCTACGTGTGTGTGTTATGTTTCTCTTAGATTGTTAAGAGTGTGAGATATTAATGTATGTTAATTCTACTTTGAGTGAACCTGCATTCACTAAAAGCTGAGTGAATAGCACAGTTACCTTGTGTGACTCTTGTCTGTTTTTTGGTGCCGGGTTGCTCAGCAGGAAGCCAGCTGAGCAGCTGCCTGGCTGACTTGGAGGAAAGACTGTATTGCGAACATTCACCTGAGACAGGGAGGACAAGGACTGAGCAGGGTGGGCACTGCCTCTTACACTTCTCTATGTCCCCAGCTCCTAGCACAGTGTACACAAAAGACCTAACAGAAGTAGCTTTGAGGAAATACAGTGGCTCTTGCCCCAGTGCTCCAGAGTGCTTGCTGTGCAACCTAGGATAGTTTATTTCCCTTATGAGTTATCTCCTCAGTTGATCCAGCTGATCCAGGGAGCTCAGTGCAAATGCTGATCTCACGCTGATTCTGAGGATGAGTTAAGCATTTGAGGACATCTGGTGAACCTTGAGGAGCATCTGCATACATGTATACATGTGTGTGCATACCAATGTTTGTGTAGGTGTGACATTGGGATTTATAGTAAGAAATATGTATTTGGTCTTTGTCCCCCACAAAGCTCCTAAAACCCTTGGATTTTCCTAAGTGAGGAGAGCAATAAGGATGGTTTTTGTTATGTTAATGAGGTAACTTTGGGAAGCAACTAAGAATAGAGCTTGTGTGCCAGCGGGGCCAGCCAAGTGCTGAGAGGGTTGGCATATTCAGTCCTGCAGTCCTGCCCTCTCACTTCAGTGGGGACGGGGTGTGGGCAGAGGTTGGCTTATATAACATTTGAAGGGTGTGGGGTGGTGAAGATGGTGGGCCGCCAGTACTAATGTAGCCTCCAGACAACTGACTAGGCAAGAAAGGAAAGAAATCTAGAAAGAATCAACACTAGGCCATCAGGAGGAAATCAGGGGCACAGGGACAGTCCTAGGATTCTAGCGTCATAGTCCCTGGAGAAAGACCTAAGAATGGTGGAAGCAGAGACCAAGGACATTTCCTGTTTCCTGGAATGTCTCCAGCTTCCTGGAACCAGATGGAATTAAATAAGGTGGAAATAAACACCTGGGAAAAATCGAAGAAAGCAATTGTCATATCTTGTGTAGGAAAAAGGGTGTCCCCAAATTTAGAGCGATCCTCAACCACTTCCACATATCCCAGGAAGTCTCCCTGTGTCCCTTTCCAGAGTTAATCAGTGACCAACCAGAAAAAGAACTCAGAGCCAGGGCCTGGGGACCAAAAGTAACTGGGGGGAAATGACAGGGTGGCCCTTTCTAAGGAAGATCCCAGCCTAGCACACCTGCAACAAATCCCTGAGTACAGAAGGAACTTAATCAGGACTGGGTAGGTTTTAGCATAGAATCATTTCAGAAGGAAACAGCATATGGTCTGAAGGAGATAATTTATTTCTTTTTTTAACTTTCATTCTAAGTATCAAATTTCCATACAAATAGACCATAATGGTAGAATAAAGAGATAATGGAACAATTTTAATTAGTTAAAAAGTTGTTCATAATCACTTAAAAGATGCCCTTATTTTTTCACTTTCTGTCTCTTAAATGAATGGGATCAAAAACCCTCTGTATACTCCATGTTCACCCTTTGTATCTGCCAATGATAGAAAGAACACTTGCGAGAGAAAAACTGAGGAGAAGGTGGAGAGATCTCCCATGTTCCCCCTGCTTTGACACATGCACAGCCTCCCCCATTGTCAACATTCTCCATCAGTGGTCCATTTATCACAACTAATGAACACGCTTTAGGGTTCACTTTTGGTGTACATTCTATGGGTTTGGACAAATGTATAGTGACCTGCATCCATCATTATGGTATCTTACAGAGTATTTTCACTGCCCCCAAATCCTCTATGCTCTGCTTATATATCCCTTGCCCCCTCACCCAACCAACCCATGGCAACCACTGAGGTTTACTGTCTCCATAGTTTTGCCTTTTCCAGAAAGTTATACAGTTGCAAAGAAACTTTAGCATGCATTAGAGCAATTAGCACAACAAGATTTTTCTAGGCCCCCCTCCCATTTAAATATATGTTCCACTGTACATATACATACTTACAATATACTTCAATGCATCGACATGGAAGATGAATGCAGCTCCCATTCATGAAGGTGTGCTAGATCAAATATGTAAAATGTGAAAAACACATCTATTGTTTTTTAAATCTTCATTTATTGGTTCAGCAAATTTATGACATCTCTTATAAACAGACACGAAGGGCTCTCTCTGTTTTTTTCTTTTCTCCCTCCTTTTGTCAAGCTAACCCTGGAAGGGTGCCCGTAAAAGGGATCATTCCAATTTCGCTGGCCCCTGCCCTAAGCGCAGAGGGTCCTTCTCGAACACTCTTCCATACAGGGCCATAACTAAGATAGGCAAAGGGGTTTCACTTCTGCTCTTCAGAC
>VMDR010025035.1:0-14699 GCA_007922815.1 Macrotus californicus | reverse complement strand
CTCCATTGAAAGGCAAAGCTGGCAGCCAGAGATCATATCAGGAGCCCCAGAAAAACTATCCACCCAAATATCTTGCATCAGCTTTATCTTTTCTATGAATAGATGAATGTATGTTGCTACCTTGTGAGCACACTTAGGTAAAGTGAAGCCAGCAAACTTTGTTGTATGGCCAGACTTTGTCCCTTTGTTTTGCAAAGCCAGAGTAACTTTTGGCTTATTATTTCATGAATTATAAAAGAAGGATCAAAGCTAATAAAGTACCCTTATGGGAAGGAATGTTTTAATCCCATTTCTAAAAAAATAAAATAAAATTGAAGTAGTAGAATTAAACTAATTTTAAAAGCTTTAAAATATAATGGTTAAGCCCTAGTCAGGTGGCTCATTTGCTTGGAGCATTGTCCTGTACTCCAAAAGATTGCAGGTTTGATTCCCAGTCAGAGCACATGCCTACGATGGGAATTCAATCCTTGATTCAGGTACATACAGGAGGCAACCCATCAATGTCTCTCTCACATCGATGTCTCTCTCTCTCTCTCTCTCTGTCTTCCCCCCTTTCTTTTCTCTCTCTAAAAGCAATAAAACATATCCTCAAGTGATGATTAAAAGTATATAAATATATATACTGGTTAAATTCCACTAATACGTACAAGTCAGATAAAAAATGTCTTGGAGGGGATGGGGAAGTAATGATTTCTTACTACTTTAATCCTCTCTTAAGTCACAACTAGTTAATTATCTACAGATAGACTAAGGTCTAACAATATAATTTCTAGTACAGATTTTATGGTAACAAAGTTCTGTTAATACGAGAATAGTAGAATCATGAGTTATTAAAGTTAGAATTTGAAGTTGTTGGAGGTAATAGAGCACCTCACATTGCATATAGTAGGTGACCAATACTTAGTGGAGTAATAATCAACAATTGGTTGTACCCATTTAAACAGATGAGGAAGTTAAGGTCAGAGAGGTGATCTAAAAATTTTTAAGGGGACAAAGCTAGTCAATAGCTTTTGAACTTGGATTTATCACCACTACTAAATAATTTGGAAAGCCTGTGTGAGGCAAATTAGATTTTATAGGCTTAAGATCAAGAATGCTTATATTTCAGAAATTCTGGCATGTAGGACTGGTATGAGAGGTTAGCTGAGCCTCTGTGGGACAGTCCTCAGGCACGGGGGAGAGACTTTTCCCACGTTTGCATGAGTGTGCAGGAGACTGCCTCTGGCCAGCAATGCCTGAACACTTACTTCCTCTGCGACTCACAAGAGGAGTTATTAGTTACCTTAAAATTTCTGCTCTCTGACCCTGAACCTGTGACCCCAAAGCAAACCCAGAAGAGAAGTGTCACTGTGCTCAGAAAACAGATGGGAAAAGCATTCATCCTTTAAGCATAGCATGTGAGGAAAAAAAACAGTCGAAAAGCTTTTTGTTCAGCACTGGGGACCAAACCTGAGTCTGGATTTCATTTTCAGAGTGAAAATGTTGATACAGGCATAAATGTAGTATGTACTATAAAATGGGATTTAAATGTAATTTTATAGTTTTTGTTTCATGAGCACATGTATGAGTCTGTATGTATATATATACACACACACATATATATACACATATGTATATTTTTATATTTCAGTGCTGACAGGGGGACCCCTCACTGACACCTACAGACTTGTTCAGTTCCACTTTCACTGGGGTTCATCTGATGGGCACGGCTCTGAGCACACTGTGGATAAAAAGAAGTATGCTGCAGAGGTAACATATGTTTATTTTCTTTCTGGGAAAAATGCAAAGTGACATTTAACATTAATTTCAAAAGCTTAATTTTGTAAATTTGACTCAAACCATGGGAACCACTTCTTTAACAAAAGACCTTCACATTTGCTTATCATCTGCCTTTCTTTGTGATGTTACAAGTAACACTGTAAAATCTTCTCTACTTCCAGGGACAGTGTTTGTACAAAGTGAATGAATTCAAGTGGGAGGACCCTGTTTTCATATGAATCTAGAAACAGAATTGTGTCTTCCCTCAGAATACACAGCTCCTTGTTGATGAAATCACTTGCTAGTATGCCAAATAGTGGGTAATTAGAGATAAAATGAGAGAAAGGTTTATATTTAAACTAGCCTACTTTTTTGGGACCTTTAGCTATGAGAAGAGCCCACTGGGGACAGTCTGTATCTCTTCTTCTATACGTCATCACTGTTTGTGGTTTGTCTCTGTGGCAGCTTCACTTGGTTCATTGGAATACCAAGTACGGGGATTTTGGAAAAGCTGTGAAACAACCTGATGGACTGGCTGTTTTGGGTGTTTTTTTGAAGGTTGGTGGATGGTCCAATTCTTTTCCTCCCTGTTTTCAGGAAAGAGTAGCCAGACAAGACATTTCTAGCAAATAGGACATTCTACCAAGAGGGTGGGAAATGCCCTTGGCTCTGAAATATTTTCAGGCTTACTTCATATATGCCAGTAGGGGTAGAAATGGGACAGAAGACAATTTGAATGATGTTTATTGGGTATTATTTAGATGTAAATGTGAAGATCTGTACCTGTAAATGGTGAAATGAGGAAGAGGTATACTGTCCATGTATACTGGTTTTCTTTTTTTTTAAATTCAAATTTAAGCTAGGTAGTACTGTTTTATGATAGATAATTGTGGGAGAGGAACAAACTTTCCTCTACCCCCAAGGTTCTTCTGGCTGATCTGATAATCAGATATACACGAGACAAGAGAAAATAACCAAATTTAATGCATACATATGTATGGGAACCCTATATACATGAGAGAGTCAGAGACCCACATGCAGGTGCGGTTCAGAGACAGAAAGAGAACATGGGTATGTAAAACATCCTGAGCTATGGATGAGGTAAAGTGCCCTGAGGGCTTCAGAATGCCATTGCAGGACGATAAGAAGTTTGTCCTACTCCATGGCTATGTCAAAAGGAGTTATCTCTGACAATCACTTATGGACAAGGCCTCTTGTTCAAATTATTCTGGGTAGTTAAGGTAGAGGGGCAGAAGTTTTGAGTCTGCAGCTAAAGTTAACTTTAGCTCAGAAAATCTACACACCACAGAGGCATATCAGGGAGTGACTCATTTGGAGCCCCACACAATGCTAAATGAAGATCAACCAGGTGTTACAAGGGTGAAGGAAAGTGGCTCCATATCGGAGAATTTCAAGCTACAGTAGACAAACAGGTTGAGCTGCCCTCTAGACACTTGTGAAGCCAGTGGAGAACTGTCTGGGCTGGTGAGTCATGGGCCCAGAACTATATCAAGGTAGAAGCTATGTGTGTATGAAATCATCCAAGGAAAGCACAAAAAGGAAATATGGCTGCTGAGCAAGCAGCCCTGAGGAATTGCAAAGTGTAAGGCATTTAGGGCTGCAGGAAAGATGCTGATTATATAATGAAAGGAACACGAGTGTCAAGGGGGAGTCAGGAGGCAGGAGGGCAGAGGGAAAGCCAAAGGAGAGAGAATGTTCAAAGTGAGGGAGGGCCATAGGTAAAATCCTGCCAGAAGATTAAGGTGAGCACTTGACCAGTGTTCTTTCTTTGCACTTGGAAGGCACTGTTGACACTTTCTTGAGATGGTTGTTTCAGGGGAACTAGAAGTAAAGAAGCCAGGGCAGTTGTCAGCTTTAGTAGGAAGGTCATGGTACCCATGTAATCACACTAAGATGGACAGGTGCCATGCAGCAAGTGCAGGGTTTTGGTTTACTATTTGGAGAAATTTTATAACAGAGCTGCCCAAATCCAGACTGATATTGTACCACCTGGAAAACAGTATCTTGTCCCTTGTGTCTTTCTATAGATTGGCGATGCTAAACCAGGCCTACAGGAGGTCATTGATGTGCTGGGTTCCATTAAAACAAAGGTACAGTCAAATTTTCTGCCACTTCCTAATAGGGTAACTGTTGGTTAAACGTTACTTATATATTTATTTAACTCTTATTTATCCAAAAGTTGATCCTTATGTTAGTTTAATTTTTAGACTTGTATTTGTGTAATCTTGCTTCTGTTCATTCTACCATCCATATACAAGAGTCATGATTGAAAGGAGACTAACAGATCATCTGCTCAATCATTCACACAACAGCTATTTCTTGAGTACTTACTCTGTGCCAGTTGCTTAATATTGGGTTTGCCAAAAAGTTCATTTAGTTTTTTCATAAAATAAATGATTCATTTTTATTTTTCACCAATAACTTTATTGATTTGGATATTTTCAGTATGTTGGCTGTCTCCTGCATAGTATAGCAGTGATTTTTCTCACTCAATATCTCAATTTGACTGCTCTCAACTTCACCTGGTATACCCAACTGCAGAACATTGTCCAGCAAGAAAGAACTCTCCAGCATGAAACTTTACAAACCACTTCTGATATTTTCAATCAGTCATAGCACCTTCTCATACACTAATTGCACAAATCTGTTTTTGCATTTCAGTTGTGTTTTTACCTTTCTTGAAATAATAAAGCATAATATGCTGAAAATGTTGTGCATTCTCATTCATCTTCAATATTCAAATGGCTACACAAAAATTCATCAATTTTGATACTTTTTTTTAGAATGCACACTGATATGACAGCTGTCATAATTCAATCTAACAAAATTGTTTCAAATAAAGTTAAAGACAACTAAGTGCTACTAGAACCATCTTAGAGGAAAAAAAAGAACTTTTTTTGCCGACCCACTACAATGTGAACACAACAAATAAGTCCCTCCTTCATGGCGATTTATATTCTGTGACCTCCTTGAATTGATTCATCCCATGTTGAAACCCTTTCTATACCACAGCTGTGTTAAGGTCATTGGATATCTGTGTAAATTGAATATTGCAATCACCAGTGGCAGCCCTCGCTTTGAAGCTCGTACTCAAATTGAAGCAGCTTCTATCTTCTGAAATGCTCACCTATTCCTTCAAGTTTGACCCCCTTGAATCATATAGAATAAACCTGATCTGAAAACACCAGCTCAAAAAGATACCTGCACCCCCATGTTCAGTGCAGCATTATATACAATACAATAGCCAAGACATAGAAACAGCCTACCAATGAATGAACAGATAAAGAAGATGTGAAATATTATTCAGCCATAAAAAGAATGAAATCTTACCATTTGTGACAACATGGATGGTCCTTGAGGGCATTAGGCTAAGTGAAATTAGTCAGGTTCTCATGCTTACCTCTGCCAGTCTCTATTTCCAAGTCAAATGTCTTCTGTTAAGCACTTTTTGTTTTGTTTTCTGGTGAGTGTAGACCTCTCTTAAAAAAATAATTTTGTGGTTATTATTTCTTCCTGCCTCCTATTCCAATCACGTGACACTTTTAACCTGAGTGTTTGCCTTGTGCCAGGGTAAGAGTGCCACCTTTGCTGGCTTTGACCCTCGTGGGCTCCTTCCTGCAAGTTTGGACTACTGGACCTACCCAGGCTCCCTGACTACCCCTCCTCTTCTGGAGTGTGTGACCTGGATTGTGCTCAGGGAACCCATCAGCGTGAGCAGTGAACAGGTCGGCTTTCTCCATATGGGGCATGCAGTCAAGGTGCAGGAGTTGTAGAGTCAGGCAGATGTGGTGTCATGCTCCTGATGCTTCTGGCTGTGGAATTAGTATGCACAGAGCTGGGCAAATAAGCATGCAATTAAACATTGTTATTAATCATAACCTTAGGCCATAGAATTGGACAAATGACAGTAACAATTTTGTGTCTATTTTATAGAAATAGATTTTTTAAATAAAATCACATATATATAATCTATATATGATTATATATCTACTGAGAATCACATTAAATATGAACATGTTGTATGGCGCTATGAATATTTGGGGGAATATG
The DNA here is from genome assembly GCA_007922815.1 of Macrotus californicus. Classification (NCBI taxonomy): domain Eukaryota; kingdom Metazoa; phylum Chordata; class Mammalia; order Chiroptera; family Phyllostomidae; genus Macrotus; species Macrotus californicus. The sequence goes on along the minus strand of VMDR010025035.1, from coordinate 8,870 downwards.
TTTCAAAGATGTAATGCAACAATTAAGTCAATACTATTGTGAAACTTTCATTTTTAATTTTTAAATCTTTTATTGTATCTTTTAGATGATGAAATTCCGTCAACTTAACTTCAACGGGGAGGGAGAAGTAGAAAAACCCATGGTTGACAACTGGCGTCCGTCGCAGCCCCTGCATGGCCGGCAGGTCAGGGCATTCTTCAAATGAGATGGTCCCAGGGCCACTGTCCAATGGCAAGTCTTTGGATTTCCCTGCAGCTGGGCACAAATCTACAGAGTGAATTGGACCCTGGCCTCTTGGTGTCTGGTTTTCTATACCTTTCATCTGTCACCTGATATGCTTACTATTAAAGTGGGAAGAGCTAGACCAGATGTCACACTTGGTAGAATTGTTGTGACAGGTGCTTCGTTTACAGGTGTGGCCATTTTGTAACAGAGAATATAATTAAAGAGACAGGAAAAGGTACCTTGACTTTGTTCAGAGCCTGTGGGTGATGAGCACTCACACTAAAATATTATTTTTAATGAGCAGGAAAGTAGATTGAGCTCAAATCCATATCATGAGATAAATTAAGCTGTGTGATATAAATCAGGTAAAATATTCACAATTCTGTGCAACATAAACCAGACAAAATAAATGTTCCTGACTCCAAGATGTTGTATGAAAGAGACACTTTAAAATTCTTATATATTTATAGCAAAGTTATCTTAAATATGAATTGTGTTATAATTTAGTGACTTTTGAATTACAGAGGTATAAATGAGGTATTATCTATAAAAATTGTTATAATTATAGTTGTGGTACAGAGCATATTTCCATCCAGATAATATATCCTAAATTAATAAATGTTGTATTTTAGATATATTCTCTAATAAAATCTGGAATTCTCCTTTGGATGATTGTATTTTATACTTGGTTGTGGGTAATAATGGAGAAGCAAATGTGTACTTTATAATTCACATTAATTCATTGTTAATAATGAGTCATCATAGTTGGCTTACTCATGACTGAAGGCATCTCCACAAAAGAAAAAACCCTGAAGGTCATTTCTTATTTGCATCAAGGGAGAGAAGGTGGAACATACTGAATTAATATATGCCCTTTGGAAATAAAATAAGTGACATCTCAGTCTATTCTGGTTTAAGCACGTTTTTTAGATATTGTACCTCTGCTCCCACATGGGTCCACATAGAGGGTGTGCTTGGGTGACTGGGAAGTGTGCCTTGATTTTCAAACTGTCTCCTGGTCCTTGTTGACCTCTGATGTGGAGTGGCTGGCCTGTGCTTGCCCAGGCCTGCACCTGGAGTGTGCTGACGTCTGCTTCATCTGGTTTTGGAGGGATCCATATCTGAACTAGTTACAAAGTCCTATACCCCCTTATCTTGACCTAGGGAACATAGTATAAGGGACACCCTCTTCATAGGAAGAATCCCACAAGAACAGCTGCCTTTTCTGACCCAATCAGGTGCTCATGCTTCCCTCAACACCCAGATGTGATTCTGAGAAGGACTGGAGCACAGAGACATGGGCTCTGACATTTTCTTCCCTCTTTCCTCCCCCTTCTCACACTGGGTCAGAAACACTGGCTGTCCTTTCTTCTTGTAGGACAGGAACATCCCTCACACAAGCAGCACTGACTTGGACCCTTTCCCAGGGTCATAAGATCAGATGGGATGTACAGAAGGAAAAAATGGTTTCATTACAGGGGATGTTGTTGATGGTTATACAACAATGAATGTGCTTAATACTACTTAATACTTAGTACAGTTAAAAGTAAAATGGTAAACTTTATGATTTTTTAAAATGTCTAATAGAAATTACTTTTATACTATCTAGTGGTTCATTCCTCGTTTGTCAGTTGAAAATAAGCATATTTTGCACAAAACCAGCAGATATTTATAAATCTCACTTAAAAGTTGGAGAGGAGCTCAATAAAGCCTGTGGCACCAACAGGAGGGGGACTTAAAGATAACAGATGCCACATGGTCGTGCTGGGTTCTGCACTGTGATGGACTGGATTCAATGTCTGGCTTTTCATCTCTCAGCTCCACAAACTGGGGCAAATTCTTTAATCTCTTTAAATCTCCTTTTCTTCATCTGTAACATGAGGATTATAATACTAGTGATCACATCAAATTCCCATCAGCGAATGCATGTAAAAGACATGTTAGCAAGCTTAGAAACACTAAAAAATATCAAATATGTCCAGTAAGAAGAACTATGGACCTGAAAAGTGATTAAAAGTGATGTGTTCATTATTAATACAACACAGACCAGGCCACTGTTCACAAACACTGTGAATGACTATATCATCTTCCTCTGTTCCTCTTGGCTCTCAGGACACTCTCTATCTCCTTCCTTGTATGCTACCCCCAAAATCCACGCATGTCCTGACCATTCTGTGAAGTTTTTTTAATTTTTTTATTTATAGGAACCAAAAATACCAGGTGGGAGAAAAACAAGCATTTCTCCCATTTGCTTCCAAGTCTAGAAAACACTTATGCAACCAGAAAATAAAGTCCACTTGCTTCCTTACTGCACTGCCTTCTGGAACATACATCGAAGGGTACATTTTAAAACTTTTATTGGTCAAGGAAAGCACACCGAAGTCTCTCTCAATGGGCTGACAGAACAAGCCTATAGGTCCTGGGCAGGTAGAATCTGAGACAAGCTCCCAACTGCCAAGATTTCCTCCCTTTTCCTCTCATTTTAAGTTTTTTGAAAGGTAGACAATAAACTATTTCAGATTAACATTTTTACTTGTTTTATTACTAACCACTCTGGGAAAAATTAATGACTCCTAAGAGCTTATGTGACAATAACATATAGATGTCAGCTTTGAGGAAAATAATATTTCAAATGTATTATTATTTTCAATATGGGTTAATAAATAAGGTGTCATGTCGCGGTCCCATCTGGCAGGACCGCGTGGTTGTTGTGGAATGCTTGTCCTATATCCCCAGACAAGTGACGAACAAATTCACGTGGACTAAAGGAATCCGGTGGAGAAAAAGGGATGCGTGGCTGATCTCTCAAGGATCAAGAGATAGGGGCCCAGACCCTTTTCCTCTACAGGCTTTTATTGATATTCTAGGTAGATTACATCAAGGAGGGTCCTCCTTCACTGTGCACAGGTTTGCTTTAGGTGGTTACCATAACAAAAGAAAGAATGTTGCTAATCCCTTTAAGATAGGGGTTATTTGCAATTGTAAAGGGAAAAGGTTGAACTGGTTACACCCAAACTTGAGAGGTTTAGCATAGATTTTGGGAGGTTACTTTAAAGATATGCAGTATACACATGTTTCCTCAATTGAAGGTGAGGGAGTTTTTTAGCAAAAGCAAGTCTCAAAGTGGCCTAGGTGCAATGCAGGCCTGATTCCCCAGGGGAGACCTATTCACAGATGTTTTCTGCACGCCAGGCGCGTCTGTCTGCGTTCAGAACCAGGGCTGAGCCACAAGATCGCATCACACATGGATAGGTTCCCTATAGTGTCAGAAACACACAAAAAAATGAGAATGTTTTGAATAAGAAAGGAAAGTTTAGAGAAGAAAGTATAGCTGTTAGAGTCCTACTGAGAGACGGATATTCCAACTGTGTGGCCTTGGACATGTTGTTTAATGATTCAGATCTGTTCCTTCACCGGAAGTGAGGATCATAACCTGTATATAGTGTTGATGACAAATAAGTGTGATGTGGTCAAAGGGCAGTGCAGTTTGGCTCATAGGAAGTGCTCAGTAGATGGTTGTTCTTGTACACATACTCAAAATAAGGTCTGTTTTCTCATCAGACAAAACCAAGGCCATATCCTCACCTGAGGATCACAGCAGTCATGTCCTCACCAGAGGATCACAGCAGCCTCCACCTGACTGATTCAGGTAGAGTAAGGAAGAGGTTCAGAATGTGAGTTTGTCTAGGCTGCCATGTTTGAACCCTGGCTGTGCTGTCCCTCACTGTGAGATGACGGATAAGATATGTAACTTACCATGGCTTCAATTTCCTCATTGTTTAGTGGAAATAGTTGGGGTACCTACTGGTTAGGGTTGCTTTGAAGATTTAAAGAGTTATCCCAGGTAAAACTTTTAACACCATTCTTTGTTAATTGTGAGTGCTCAATAAGTGTAGGCTAAAGTGATCAAGAATTTATTGACTCAACCTTGCAGAGATACATATCATAATATAATAGCTGGATTTTTTCCTGGTTCATGAAAATGCATAACTGAATAGGTGAGCATAGGGCTGCTTTCCACATCTACGCTGAAGCTCTCATGTCAGAACAAAGTCGGCCATGCTACAATCCCCATGGGATTTGGATTTTTCAGAGTACAACTCAAGGAACATCTCTGAGGCTGGATGCCATCCATGGACAAATGGTTTATTAACTGTGGAATTACACCTCTGGAATGAGTGTGTGGGACACAAGCATTGGAGGGAGAGCTAGAGCTGTCAAGGGCTGATAGTTGTTACTGTTGATTTTTCTGCTCATTTAGTTTTGAGTTCAATGAGCAGTTTGGGAGGAGACATCCCCAAGTATTTCCACAGTCTTTTCCAGTATGCCAGTTAGCAAGCCTTCAATGAATTTGTTTCATTTTTATTTGCCTACCTCTCAGGTAAATTTGCTAGCTACCAAATAGTTGCTCTAGCCATGAGATTACAAGATGTGTTTTTAGAAAATTTTTCTGTCCTTTAAATAATTTATGGAATATATATGGCAAATTTTAATGACTGCAACAGAAATTCAATATAAATTTGAGAAAAGTACAATCTAAAGTCTCTGTGTGTTTATGTTGTATATAAATTTATGTCTTAACAAGAAGCATTTTCACAGAATATTTGTGTAGGTGCCAAACTGAACAAAGTAAACACTTATCAAGCTACATTCATGTCTCTGATGGCTTAAAAAGTATTTTCTGAGAAACTTTCATTTTGGGGGAAGCAATGAGTCTCCTGCCCACATCCTGTGTTTCAGCAGCACTGTGTTAGTCCAGGGTCTCTGTTACCATGAGGCAGAGCTGTTTCTGCATGCATCAGAATAGGATACAGTGACCAGTGCACCACACTTTTATAATATTTAGAGAAAATCAAGTTGTATCAGTTCTGTTAGTTGTTTCATTACTTCATTTATCTGACATTTATTGAATGTCTATGATGTACTGTGCTAGGTGCTGGGGGAAAGATTAGTAAAACATAAAGTTTGACCTTAACATAATTTGCTATTTGCACTCCCCAAACATCAATGGTTGAACATGCAAGTATTGATTAAATATAGATGTTTTTCCAGATTCACTAAAAGAATCTCCAACTACTTTAGCTGAAAAAATTTCTCTTAGATACCTCAATAAAACAATAAAGGAGAAATATGTATTGGTCTAATGACACAATATAATTGGAGAAGATTGACCTCATCACACTTAAAGAGTTAAAAATGGCAGTATAATATTTTATTCAGGTAAAATAACAGATTACTTAGAAAAATAGATACATAAATAAGTGAGGCCTCAGGTTCACTCATTTAGTGCCATAAGATCTAAGAATGCGAAAAAGAAGCAGTATTTGTTTTAACAAGCTTTATATTTTTAAGGTCAGCCAGCATCAAATGAATGCCTACTGTGTGTTGTTCTGTTTCATAGGCATTTTCCATTCTACTTGTGTGACAGTAAGTGACTTATTCAATCCTCATGGGTATCAGTTGCCCATCTGTAAAGCAGGAATGTTAATCATACCTTCCTCAACACATTGTTATAAAGATCAAGTAAGGTATATTGAGAAAGCACTTGGCACAGTGGTGTAACTTCAATAAATGTGATAACTTCAATAAATGTTTATTGAATCTGAGTCTGTCATGTAATTTTCCCTATTACTCTTAGAATCAGACTGGAGAACTTTTACAAAATCTTAGGTGATTTAAAATGGAAATTTCTTCCATAGCCTTATTAAAAATGCATATTGTCAGAAACAGAGGCAACTCTTTTTTCAGGAAAGACTATAATATAGAAAATTATAATAAATAAAATAAAAATACATTATGGCTTGAATTATATTTTAAACAAATTCTTTTTTTACAAAATTGAAAACTTTCTTTTTAAATATTTTATTTATTTATTTTTAGAGAGGGGGAAGGGAAGGAGAAACAGAGGGAGAAAAACATCAATGTGTGATTGCCTCTCATGTGTTCCTACTGGGGACCTGGCCTGCAACCCAGGCATGTGTCCTGACTGGGAATCAACCTGTGACCCTTTGGTTCACAGGCTGGCACTCAATCCACTGAGCCACACCAGCCAGGCAAACAAATTATTCTTAAATTTATTTGAAATGATTGTATATTCTCCATGAACATAAAAGGGGCTAATCTTTTATATTTTTTCTCTATCCTGCATTGCTTTGGGTTAAGATGAGAGGTATTAAATTAAGCAGCCAGCCACACCCTATTTTGGGTAATAAAGTTTAAATCTCTTATAAAATGATGTATTCATCCTGCAATCAATTTAATCTCACAAATATGAACAAATATACCAACATATTATGTGGCTTAAATGTTGAAAACTCTTAGATACTACATAGAGATTAAGTTATAGACTTATTTTAAATTTATGCTCTGTTTCTGAACAGACAGGAACAAATGATTGAAAGTATAGAACACAAAGGATTGGAAGTTGCAATAAGATATTGAAACAATGTCACCCCAATAAATTCCAATAAGATAGGCACTGAAACATAAACCAAGTAAATCAATGAATCCATCAGAAACCAAAAGGACACATGCTTATCAGCTCCTGAGGAAAGTCTGCTTGTCTTCCAGAGGGTGAAGTGGATTCTGCTGCCTCTGCTCTGTTCTCATGAACTTAAATCTCTCAGAGGGTAGAGCTTTTTGAGCCTGTAGGGGTGGGGGGAAGGGAAGGACTCCTACTCAGCTCACAGCAATAAGGTGCCATTGAAATCCCTCTGAGGCATGTTGTTAATGTGGATTTGATATTAATGAATAATAATATTTTAAGACACAGATCATCTACCAGGTGGTGAAGTTGAAAGTGAGGAGTGGGTCGAGCACTGAGTCTGGCATGAGGAATTATACAAGCTGCTTGGTGACTGACTGACTGAAGAATGAATTGAAAAATTCCCTTCTCCAGCCAGTGGAGCTCAAGAGACCAGGTCATTACAGCATGTACCAAGTAGCACCTAGCCTGAAGCTTGACCAAAATCCAGACAGACCACCTCTCTGCCTCTGCCTCACTCAAGGCACTAACAGATTTGAAAGGAGCTTGCTTAGTGGGTTTGATGACTTTTGTGAAGCTGACAGGATTTCTTAGAGACTTAATTTCATAGAAAACATTGTGAATGCTTATGTTTTAAAAGAACAACTGCTCACACCAAATAGGGAGTGAGTATTCCTGTGGCAAATACCTAAATTTACCATTTTGTTTAGGTTAGCACATCTTTTTCCTTCAGAAGAGGTCCTAAAATCTTCCCTAGATGCTTAGATACTGTTCTTGTCTCTCTAAATAGTCATCAAAACAAAGAAAATTCATCATGGTTGGTTAGTAGCAGAGTTGGCTCTACTTCTGTGCTTCTGCATCAGGAGTGATTTGCCCTCATGGATGCAGAAGGTTCAACTTACTGATTTGTTTTGATAGCTCTTCCCTGTACCGATAACTCTTTCCAGTACCGCTGAGGAGTTGCTGCTGGAGCATGCCTGTCTCCGTGGGGGTTGTAAGGAGCATCTCTGCCCTCAATTACGACAGGGTAACATCTCTGAGAATCAAGGAGATGAGAATCCTCAACTTTGCTAAATTTAATTATCTCGAACAACAGGCAGTCTGGGAGCCAATTGCACTAATGTCTTTTGAGCAGTTTCTCTTAAAAGCCATGAGAAAATACTATGAAAAGGCACATTTCTTTGATCTAGAATTCAAGCAAAATTCAGTGTTTGAGTCTTCTGTAAAATCACAGAAATGGGGAGTTGGATTTACCAACACTTTTAGGCTTCTGCCTGCAACAGTTATTTTTAAAATTTTTTGTGTATTTTCGGGCTCCGCATTATGCCCCCACCCATTTCCGGTGAATAAAGTTGAACAACAGAACATAAGAAGGAGTTTAGGAGTTGAAGTGGTCACCATAGCTGTCTTTCTGGCACCCTTCTGTTTCTGCCTGGTGTCCAGCCTGTGGTGGTGGGAGGAGGGAGGAGGGGCTCAGCTTCTCTCATGTTTGGTGGGAAGCCCTGAGTGGTCCAAGGTCAGGGCAGGCCCACCCTCTGCCATGGTGATTGGTGTAAGGAGCCCAGGGATGAACCCAGAAGTGCAGGCATTTCTCTGGTTGAGTCTACAACAGAAATATGGCCCAATTCAAACTAGTGAGTTGTGTGGTTTTTGTAGAGGAGAGGTGGTTGCTTGCTTTTCAGAGAGTTACTCAAAACAATGATCTCTTCCTGGACATTATGTGCATAAGTGTGACATCTCAATAGGCTGAGACATTCTGCCTCCATAAGGGAGGGGTCCATCTGAAGACAAAGCCAAAACAACTGGAAAAGAACATGAAAGTGGAGTGAAACTCTGAAGCCACTGGCACCTGAGGACCCAGGTACATGAGTCCATCAACCTCCTGTCACAGTTGAACCCATTTCAGGAAGGATTGTCAGTGACTCATGACAGAAAACAATCTAAATGGCATTAACCATGATTATAAGACTTTTTAAAATTTTCCTTTGTCATTAACATTGATTAGAAAGAGTTGAACAAATGATTTATGCAAAGAAATTCTTTGGTTTGAAAGGCCAACTCTACCTTGATAAGGACCTAAATAGGGTCATAATATAATGTTTGATATCTTTGATAAAGAAATCTGCCCATTACTAAAAGGATTTTGATTGGGCTCTTCTTG